>APFE030577349.1:200886-232547 GCA_000404065.3 Pinus taeda | reverse complement strand
AAAAAAAAAAAAAAAAAAGAGAAAAACAGAAAGTGAGGAAAAAATGGTTTTTTTTCATCTATATATATTCTGGAGTCAAACTTCAGAGTCTTCGTTGAGATTCGGCGGCTTAGATCCCGAGTTTTACTCGCTTATCCAGTCAGACTCAGACTTGCTCAGATTCACTTCAGATTCAAAACCGAGGCCTAGACAGGTTTACGAGTCTGATTTGAGTGGGCCGAATCTAGTAACTATAGTTTTATGCATTTATCCAAAGTAGCAGATACATGCTTAAATGGATGAAATTGCCCAAACAAATTTATTATTTATTTTATCAGAACAGGTCTCACGTTCAGCATTTGCAATCTCCTGTGTTGTAGGTTGGGAGGCCAATAATCTATGGTCTAGCAGTGAAAGGGGAATCTGGTGTTAAAAAAGTGCTGGAGATGCTCCAGGACGAGCTTGAACTTGCTATGTCTCTTAGTGGTTGTCGTCGAGTGGAGGATATCACCAGATCCCATGTTCAAACTGAGAATGAAATCATACGCTCAATGTTATGATAAAGACTTCTGCATATTACATCAAGACATACACGATCTGCAGGCATCAGGTAGCCATATTTTTCATGAGTACTTATTAGGATGTCAATTTGAATGTATTAGAAAGGCAAACATTTCCAATGTTGTAATTGGAATTTGATATTAATATTCTATTTATCAAACTTATGAAAAAACACATTTTCGGAAATGCAAGATACAGATATTTAATACTTGCAGCAACGTAACCAATTATTTTTATCTTTACGTTCCACTGGATTTTCTATTTAAGTATTTTAATGAAATAATTTCACCCCAAAATGATGAAACTCTAGGTGACGATTCTTTACCTAGATTCTTTATTTTAAGAGATTTTCAGAAGAGGATTGTAGGCTCTTGTTAAAGGGTTGGTACTTGAAATGCCTATCTACAATAAAATCATTTACAATTCAGTGAAATTCATTTTAGAAATTTGATGCCATTTTTATGGAATCTAAACACGTGTTGATGCTAATGTTATCCGAGAAAATATCAAATCTAACCAGTGTTCAACGACTACACTAACGGAGGAGGAACTAAAATATGTTCAATTCTATCCCAACGTGTTTTTTTTCATTCAGACATCTATTTGTGATCTAACAGTAAAGTGGTCCAATAGTCGAATGCGAGTGAGAGTTTTCTTGTCGTCAACCTCACATGCACTGGCATTAGTCAATAACTAGGTTGGCTATTGTTCGGATCTTGTGTCGGTGACGTTGGTCCTCAGTTTGTAAGCTAGTTATTCTTTGGTTTTTGTGGTTCGGCTATCTGCTATGTACTTTGTTGTCTTTGAGCTGAGAAATGCTATTCAAAATATTTTGATATTTGTTTTTTAACAAAATGGTGTTGTAATGAAAGAGATTTATTATTTGATTGAATGTTTTGTATTTTAAAGATTAATTATTAAGTGAAGAAGTTTATTCTACAGCCCAGTGTGTGGGATGTGTAAATTTGTCTGTATGTGTAAATTTGTCTGTATATTCATTTCTCTATAAAATAAAAATAAAAGTTAAAAAAAGTCGGCTATAATAATAAAAATTGTTATAAAGTAATTAGAAGTAAAAAAAAATGTGTGAATAAGATGTTTAAATCTTATAATTTGGTTATTGATAAAATATTTTAATACAAATTAATAATATGTTAATAATAAAAAACCATTTTAATTTGTCATAAAATGTTTAGATGTACATGTTATGTAAAATATTTTAGTGTCAATTGCGTATATACTATATATTATTTTAAAAAAATTATGTTTTTATGGTTAAAACGTTTATTTGGTCCTATATATACTCTATTTAGCATTCAAAAATACAATTTAAACAATGAAAAATAACACATTGTATATTGCATGTAAAGAAGTTTGCATGTGAAAAAATTTGATCCCTCTCGACTCATGTTAGATTCGTACTTAAGATGGATCTATGTTGGTTAATATACCACGTGGAAGTGTATTTGTTGTTGATATCAAAATGTAAATAGACTTTATTGTTGATATCAAAATGTGAATAGACTAAGAAGGATATGCATTTCATTTACACTACATATGTTTCCACAATTTGATTGTAAGATAGGAAGATTTGGATTCAGATATTGATATGTTCAAAGATGGAGCAAGTTAGGAATAAATAAAACTTATATGGTGTACCGAAAGAGGCAGAAAACTTGCTTAGATAGATGGTAAAACTTTATTCATCAAACCCTAAATGAATGCACATAAAAGATGAGGACCTTTAAGTAGGAATTTGATTTTAAGGTAATGATATTTGGGTCCAAATCTTGATATGATCAAAGACGAAGCAAATTAGGACTAAACAAAACTCATATGGTGCATCCAAAGAGGCACAAAACTTGCTTTAGAAAGATGGTGAAACTCTATTCGCCAAACCCTAAATGAATGCACATAAAAGATGAGGACCTTCAAATAGTGAGTAAATGTGTATTTTACAATTGACCTTGTAGTGGAAACATACATCGATTCAAATATCACCTTGTGAATATTACCGTCCATGACATTGGTCCTTGCAAAGGTGTTGAAGAGGATGATAAACACCAAGTCAACTTGGTCATTGAAGCCCTCAATGATGTTGAAAGCAAGAAAGAAAGAATAAATGTAGAAATGGCATCACTCTGAGTTGGTCAATATTCTTTTAACACCCCTTCGTTGTCCCCTTTGTTGAGTCTATGATGTATGGACCTAGTTTTCTAGCCATGCCTCAAAGTCAATGTCAAAGCCAAATGCCACTGCCTTCTTTGATTTGTATAAATATTTACTATGGAGGTGGAATCATAAACACCTATTTTGCTTTCTGCAAATAGCTTAGTTCCCAACCTAGCTTAGAAAACATGAGTTAGATAAAGAATGGCCATATGCAAGAAAGGGCATTGTTAATTTTTGGTACTATTTTGAGATGCCTTAAACCATGCTAGAAGCCCTCGCTAGCAATCTATGATGTACTGGAAAGTGTAGTTCCAAGGTTTAAATCCCTTACATTTGAGAACCATAGCATGGATTTATTTCCAAATATTGTGGATGATGTCAATCTTATACTAGAATTGTTCATCATGTGGAGCAATCGATTGCATCATTATGAATGTGGATGGACAAATACAAGGATTGTAATCTTAATAAACAACCTTGTATCTTGTCTAAAGGAAACAATGTTTCTCAAATTTGTGGATGCTTTAGACAATATTAGGAATGCCCAAGTGTTATGTGACATTATGGACTAAGTTTTCTAGGTGAGAAAGCAACATGTTATACAAATGTTTACATACAATCCAATTAATTACATGGTTGTTGGTAGACGTTTAAGCGCCCTTCCATATTCTGGATCTCTTCTTTTTGTGTATTGCATAGGTTTAATGCTCAAGGAAATTTGTAAAATTGATTGGATATTACAAGTTATGGAAAATGTGATATCCATAACCAAATAAATTTGATAATCTTAGATCTAAGACTTTTGTGATCCATAATGTAGAGAGAAATCTTTCGGATTAATCTGAAAGATTACTCTCTACATTTGATAATGTCGATGATGATGTTGATAATCCAATGAGATCAACCATGGTTAATCCAATCTTAATTTTTTTTTTTATATATTTATTTGATTTGACTTAACATTTTGTTTGTATCATCATAAGCATTTCATAAAAATTGTCTTGACTTCCTTCTATGTTCATGAGCTAAGTAATGAATATCTTTTTTTTGCTTAAGCAAGAGTCTTGCCTTTTTTTTCATTAAATCAAACATAATTTACAATACTTACGTAAATGCACCAATAGTAAGATATTCTAAAGGCTCTAAGCTCTCTAACCCCTAAGAGTTCCCACCACTCACTTTTAAATACCGAATAACACAAATTAGGGGCCAAAATCCCGTGCCAACCCACTCTCAAACCGCTTTAAAAACCCTGCCTTCCAAAATTCTTGAATAAACCTACACTGGAGAAACAAAACACTTCAAATGAAGCAGGAAGTCAACCCTCCGACCCCACCGAACCCTCGCACATTCCTGAGCGTTGATCAGATGAGAAATAATCGGACGATGGCGCTGAACATCTTACGCTCGAAAATCGTTGAAGTTTAATGTGCGATGAGGGTGGTTTTCCAACCCTTCCCTCATCCACGTGTCGAGCAATGAAAGGTATCGCTGCCCAGAATACGAAACCACCTTCAACTTGAAAGCGGTGTGATCGCACCAAAACCACCCGAGAGGTGTTTTAGCTGCCCTGCCCTGAGAAGAATGGGAAGTGTTGCCGCCAGAATGTTTATTGTTCTCATCCATTCTCCTGTCAGTGAAAACCTTGCACCCGCCTTCAGGGATTTTCAGCGGTATGATGATCAAAGCTGCAGATTCCTCCTTTGTCGTGCTATCCTCCGTTGACCTGTTTGACCAAAATTGTGAATCCTGTAAAAATCTGCTCATTCGATCCTAGCTTCCTTAGTTTTGTTCTGATACACTCTTTTATCCTCTTCCGCCTGGGTGTGGAAAAGTCCTTTTAGCTGGCTTTGCGGCATATCTAGCCATCTCATCGAAGTCCTTCTATCCTTACAGGTGACCCTTGGTTGGCTAGGATGTCCGCCAATTTGTTGACCTTTCTATGCACATGATTGAATCTAAGTGTACGAAGTCCCTGAAGATGGATTTGGATTTTTTGGAGCACCCTTATTAACCTCCAATGTTTTGTTACTTTTTCCGGTCCTGTTCCATGACTAATTTTCTTAGCTGCGTTGATGAGTAACTCTGAATCTGCTTCTATCATCACCTTGTGGTAGTTGTCCTGTTTCAAAAGGTCTAAGCATTGCTCTAAAGCCATTAGTTCTGCCATGTTGTTGGTAGCTTTACCTAAATGACAGTGGAAGATGGAGATGATGTTTCCTGTTTCATCCCTTAGGACTCCTCCAAAGCCAGCCATTCGAGGGTTATTTTTTGAAGCTCCATCGATGTTAAACTTCAAAAAGGCTTCCGGGGGGGGTCCAGAAATCCTTAATCAGTTCCCTAAGATTATTTTTCGGTCTAAACCTTAAGGAGTAAGCCCTTGCATGTCTAACTGTTTGAGTATTTTCAACTCTATTTTTGAGGGAGGATTTTTAGGGAAATCCCTAACTGTTGTGCCCACTGTCTCTTTTAGTTGTTTCAAGATTTGCTCCAACAAGCGGAGAGATGAGTTATTTTCTTCTTTGAAAATTCTTTTATTTCTTTCTTTCCACACATTCCATATTATGAAACTTGGTAAGAGAGCCCAGGCAGAGTTAAGAACCTCATAATACGAAAAATTATCCCTCCAATTGTTTATGGTGTTTGTGATACTGTCTCTATCTCTATCAAACTGATTGAAGATGGAGGCAAAAAAATCCCATATCCTTGAGGTGAAAATGCAGCAATTGAGAAGATGTTTCATTGTCTCCTCTTGTGCTTCACAGAGCTGGCAATGGGAGGGTCCCAGCATACCCCTCTTTCTGATATTGTCCTAGGTTAAGATTTTCCTATGGTCAACCAGCCACATAAAGAGCTTGATTTTCATCTAGCCTCTGTTCCTCCATAGCTTCTGCCAGATTCTGACTGGAGCTTGTGATTCCAGCCCTAGGAGAATACCTTTTGCTTCCTTAATATTAAAGTTTCCCTCTTTGTTGTTACCCCATCCTAGTTGATCCTGCCCTTCAATGACTAAAATCATCCTTTGATCCAACATCCTTTTTAGGGTCTTTGCTTTGCCTTTGAGGGTTCTATCCTCTTTGCCATCTATTATTTTCCATGTTCTCCATTTTTTGGTATTGTGAGCATGTTTCCAAAAGTCCTTTACCTTTACTAATCCTTGGTTGTCTATCTCTTGCTTGAGGCCTGAAAAATCCTCTATCAAAAGTGTTGGTTCTTGTTGCCATTTTTCCTCCCAACAAAGTGCTTGATCTCCATTTCTGATTTCCCAGAAACTGTTATTTTGAACCACTCCTTTGTTCTCCCAGGCTTTGTTCCACATAGGAGAGCCCTTCCTGTTTCCCGACATTCTTATTAGCTCAGAAGAGTGCCAGGAGCTGGCATATTTTTCCTTCCAGATGCTTGCCCATTGAGCCTCAGGATCCTTGACCCACCGCCACCAAAGTTTGGCTCCTAGAGCCTTACTGAGAATTTTTGGATCATCCAGTCCTAGGCTTCCTTGGTTCTTAGGGTTACAGATATTTTCCCAAGAAACTAAAGCCCATTTTTTCCTAGTTACCTCCTTGCCCCAAAGAAAATCTCTTTGGATATTTCTGAATTGCTGTAGGAATCCTTTTGGGGCAGGAAGAGCTGATAGCATAAAGACTGGGGTAGCTTGGAGCATTGCCTTTGCAAGAACTAGTCTACTAGCCAGATTTAAAGACCTGATTGTCCATTTTTTGACTTTGTCTTGCATCTTGCTGATTAACGGCTCCCAAATGCTCTTATGCAAAGGTTTAACCGTTAGCAGAACTCCCAAATATTTCGAGGGGAGGGAATCTCTTTGAAACCCTAGAATTCTGGATACATTTCTCTGGATGGCAATGTGAGTATTAAAGAAAAAAAATTTGATTTGGAAAGATTGACCTCCATGCTTGATGCCATTGGAAAGTCACTCATAATTTTTTTGTATGCAAGCGCTTCCTTGACTGTGGGAATTCCCTGTAACATTGTATCATCTACAAATTGTTGATGTGTCAGAGCCTGCCCATTCTTCGATAGTTGGAGTCCTTGAATTTTTCCTGTTTCTTTAGCATGCTTAATGGACCGCCCCAACCCTTCCATCATGAGGATGAAGAGAAAAGGCGAGAGCGGATCACCCTGCCTAAGTCCTCTAGAAGGAAGAAAAATATCAGAGGGAGAGCCATTAACTAAAATTGAGAAGTTGGAGGAAGTCACTAGGGCCATCACCCATCTGATCCAATTGTGATCAAAACCAAACACAGAAAGCACTTTCTTGATATAAGTCCAGTTTACTTTATCATAAGCTTTGGCTATTTCCAATTGCATTATCATACTCGCTTGTTTTTTGCTATTCAACGAGTGAACCACCTTGTGAGCTTGAATAATGTTATCAAGAATTTGTCTGCCTTCCACATACCCAGATTGTTCACCTAAAATAATCGTAGGTAGCAAGGGTTTGAGTCTGTTGGCCACTACCTTGGAAATAATCTTGTAAACTACATTGCATAAAGCGATGGGTCTATACTTCTTTGGCATTTGAGCATTATCCTGTTTTGGAATTAGGGCGATGAAGGAGGTGTTGAGAACTTTCAAAATAGTTATGATCAGCCTGGAATCTTCTACTACCCTTATAATATCCTTTTTGACAATGTTCCAGCAAAATTTGAAGAAATCCACATTAAATCCATCCGGACCAGGGGCTTTGCCATTTTGCATTTCCTTGAGTACCTCACTCACCTCCTTTTCAGTAACAGGTCTGTTGAGATTATCGTTATCCTCTCTGGATACCAACTTAGGGATGTGATTGGTGAAGTCTTTGATGAAAGGCTCCCTTACTAAAATGTCTTCCTGGGCTATACCACTGAAGTGTTCAACTAACACTGCTTCAATTTCCTCATGGGTTTGCTGGATCTGCCCGTCCTCATTCTTGATCGAAGAGATCTTGTTGTGATTCCTATTAGCAATGCTGGATCTATGGAAAAATTTGGTGTTGCGTTCTCCTTCCTTTAGCCATTGAACTCTTGATTTTTGTTTCCAGAAAATTTGCTCTTGTTGACACAACTTTTCCCATTCTAGATGGTGTTTTTCTACCTGTTCATTTTTGTTCTTATCAAATCCTTCCTTGATCAGAGTTTGGTTGAGCTCCAAAATTTTATTTTCAACCGATTTCTTACTAGCAAAAATATTTCCGAAAATATCCTTGTTCCAAGCTTTTAGCTTCATCTTGGTGTGCTTTAATCTTTTGTGTAGCAGGAACATTGACGATCCCTGAATCTGCAGATCTTCCGCCCACCAGTTTTCAATGTTGCTGATAAAATCTGGATGTGAAAACCACATGTTTTCAAATCTGAAAGGCCTACTTCTTGGGGTGCCTATGCCCTTGATCTCCATTAGCACTGACCAGTGATTTGAGCCACTAAAAGGGAGAATTTCTGCAATTATTTCCTTGTCTAAAAGTATGAGATCCTCTGAGATCATGAATCTATCTAACTTAGAGGCTACCTGGGAATTCCCTCCTCTTTTATTATTCCAAGTGTAGAGGCCATTGTTTGTCTCAATGTCAACTAGCTTCATGTTTTCTGAAAAGTTTTGGAAGGCTGCGACATCCTTGTTTAGAGCTCTTGTACCCCCTTTTTGTTCCGAGAGAGATCTTATCATGTTGAAGTATCCTCCTATGACCCAAGGTAATCCTACATACCTGACCCGGAGATCCACCAAGGAATCTAAAAACTTGATTTTGTCATCCAACCTTTGAGGGCCATAAACATTCGTGACTAGATAGGTGTCCCTGTCACATATAGGCTGTATGACCACTGATAAATAGTTCCTTGATGCCTCCACATCGATTATTCCAATCTTTAGGGGATTCAAGAGCATGAGGATACCCCCTGTTGAGTTTTTAGCTTTAACTTCTAGAAACTCGAATCTACTAAGCCATTTACTATGGATTTGCTTTAACTTTTGTACAAAGCATTTTGTTTCTTGGACAAAAATTATGTCCGGAGTTGCTTGTTTCATTCTGTTATTCAGCATTCTCTGTTTTCTCTTGCTGCCAAGACCTCTAATATTCCATGTTGTGAACTTCATAATTAAAGATTGGTAAAGGAGTAACTGGTTAGATCTTTCATCTTACCTGAGTCTACCATGAGCTTTCCACATTCCATCAGTAGCTCGTTCTGCTTTTTTCTGCCTCTTTTTCTTCTAGGATTTCTGGGTGCTAGCCCCGGAGTCACTTTTACTGCTTTCACTCCTTCATTACTCTGCCTTTCAATGTTATTTACTTCCTCCAAACCCTTTGCGTCAGTTTTCCATAGGAATCGTTGTTGTATTCTATTGATCTTTTCTTGTGGTAATGATTCTACCCCTCCCATAGTTCCCTGATTCAGGAATCCTTATATATCTAGGTTTTCTTTGTCAGGAATCTCATGTAGCTCATTGTCCTCTGTTTCCATCTCACTCTAGTTCATTTCCTGATCCATTTCTAGTTCTAAATCACTCATCATGTTTCCTTTCTGCTTTTCATTTTCCTGTATCAGATCATTATCTTCTTCCTTCTCCATCTTCTCATAACCCTCCTTCATTACTTGATCTTCTACCACAGTTTCTTCATTCTCTTCAAGAACTTGGTATTGATTATGACTGTCCTTTTGTCGTCCCGCTTGATGTTGCTTTGGCCCTTTCTTGCCACTTTTTCCTTTATGGACAACTCTGTGAAAGATGTTTGTATCTTTCATCGTGTTGTTTTTGTTTTTCTTTCCTGCTTTATTGAGGGGGCAGTCTCTCAGAAGGTGTCCATGTTCATGGCATCTATGACATATGAATGGGATGTGTTCATAGTCTACTATTTTCACCCATTCCTCATCAAAAACTCCAAGATAACTTCATCTGGAAGAGCTCTAGATAGATCCATATCCACACAAATCCTAGCAAAGGAAGTATATTTTCCCCTCCTTATGGCTTCAGATGCCTTGATAAACCTCCCTAATTTATTTCCTATGGTCGCTAACGATTTTGTTTGCCAATAATCAAGAGGTAGAGAATAGAGTCTTACCCAAACCGGGGCTGAGGTAAAAGTTTCCCTCTTCGAAATGAAGTTCATCATCCATGGCCTCATATAGAGCCCTCCTGCAGCATAGAAGTAGGGCCTGCCTTCAAACACTCTGTCTTTGTCCTCGATGTTAGTGAACACCACAGTGAAGAAACCCTTGGACCCCAGATGAAGATCAATGCTCCCTTTGGGCTTCCAGTGGTATCAGATCCAAGATTGTAAAGCTTTTTCAGTGGGCCATAACCCCATAAATTTGCATATGATAGCGTACGTCTGCATTTGGTCCCTATATCCCTGCAGCGTTGGATTATTTAATACTACTCTAGGAGTGATTTCAGCCTTGGTTTTACATGGTCCCTTCTGATTTTTTTTTTGTTCCCTATTTTTTGTCATTTTTCACCTTGTCTTTTGTGCCATCATTCTCCTCCGATTTGGAGCCTTCTACTTCCTCTTCCCTGTTTCTCCTTCCTTCCTCCGCTTTCCCTCTGCCTTTATCCGATGGTATCTTGCTCTTGTTGGCTACTTCTTCCTTGTAGGAGGGAGTGAAGCTCCCTCCTCTACTCCCCTCCATACTTCCACTACAACCTGTAACCCTCCCGTGCCTCAACTTTCTCCTCCCCTTCTCTTCTTTCGAGCTAATTAATGAATATCAATAGTGCTACAAATATTGTATAATTTAGCTCTATTGTGCACATAGGAAGGGCATTCTAAAAGAAAGTTTTTCATCCTCCACTTTATTAATATCACAAAGATCACATATTCTTTCATCCAAAAGTGCTTTATGTCTTGTCTCAATATTTAGTTTCACCATGCATCTCATGATATTTCCTTAATTTAGCAATATTGATTTTCTTCTTTAAGCTAGCAATATAATAATGATATTATTTTTATTCCAACTAGGGTTTAGTCTCTTGATAATACATTAGTTGTTTCTTACTCATTATTTCCTCAAACCATAAACTCACCTTAAATCTAGTAGTAATATTTGTTTTTATATTATTTCTATTTTGGAGGATCCTCTTGAATCTTGTAGTGTTTTAACTAGGAAAAAGCATCCTTATGCCATCCTCTCTCAGGCATCAAGTGACATTTAACTAGAACTAGAAACCATATTAGGATGCTTTTTTATCCTTCATGTTAGTTAACTTTTGATTGTACATTAGGTAATTCATAGCTCTACTATAAATTGTAGAAACTTAGCTTCCAAGAAGTGAGTGGGATTGGGATCGTTACCATTCAAATTCTTGGTAGATGGAGAAGTTCTATTTACAACCAAAGAGCCTAGAGGCAAGTACTAGGCAAGGTACCCTTTGTCACCTTGGTGGCCTTTCCTCACACTTTAGATAGAGAATAAAAATGAATCCTAGTTTAGTGAGTTTATTCTAAAGGTTAATCAAGATAATTCATTGTAAACATGGGAGATATTTTCAGCTTATATTAGTTTTGTAAGTTGTTAACCAAACAATCAGTTTGCTTTAGATGTGAGGAATATGAACACACATAAAAATTATTTTTATAATCAACAATTGATGTAACACAAGTTTTATTTTACCAAGAGACATGGATTAAGAGAAAATCATTTATTTAAATTTGTGTAAAGAATTTTGAAAGTGATTATGATAACTCTTCAATGATTAAGTAAAATTTCACCAATACTAATATGATGGGCGATTATCTTGATGTTGCCATGATTAGTTCTTGAATATTGATTCCAAGATTGTACCTCCTAGAGAAATAAAATCATTCAAATCATTCAACGATGAAGTACTATAACCATGTGATGAAATGGAAGAAGCATTTTATCAATGTAGCATGGAACCATAAAGTAACTTATATGGTTGCTATGTAAATTTCAAATTTATGACTCAAGAAGAAATTAAATCATTTATGTACCAATATTGTAAGTGTTATGTTCCTTATGCCTTAAAAAATGATAAGAATCGAATAATTACAGTCCACTTCAAGGTGGGAAACCTCCTTATACAATAAATACACTAAATGAGACAATATTTGACGATTTTAAGACTAGGTCTCTTAAGTGTATATATATAGGAGACAAAAGATACCATTATAATAAAATGGGACCATGAAGGGTTCTAGCCTACATAACAATATAACAATAGAAATGTAATCACTCAATATTTAGGGCTTCATAAGGCATTTTTAGGTTAACATGGGGATTATATAAGGTTTAAGGTGACCCTACTTTTCAAAGAAGTGTTGTCCTCAACACCTAACTATCTGTGGGTATTTTTGCATGAAACACTCATCTTCCCATGTTGCTTCTTCCACTGGTAGGTTCTTCCATTTTATGAGGTACTCCATAATTGCTTGATTTCTCAATTGCTTAGTCCTTGTTTCCAAAATTGTTTCAAGTTCTAGTATTATTTTGTAAGAGTTTGGATTGGGATCTTATCACCAATGACTTTATTTAAACAAGAAACATGGAATATTGGATGTCATGTGAAGATGGGTGTAGTTCCAATTTGTAGGCCATACTTTCAATCCTCTACAACACCTTATAGGGGCCAAATACCTTGGAGCTAATTTATTATCCTTCTTTTGCTACTTGAGAAACATTTGTTTAGATGGTTTCAATCTCACAAATACACAATCCCCCACTTCAAATTCCCTTTCACTATGATGTGGATCTGCTACTTCTTCCTATTTTGTGGCATAATCAAGTTGTCCTTCAATAGTTTGAGAACCTCTTGCCAATGTTGAATGTGGTGCTCTACTGCTTGAGACTTTATAGTCCCTTTCAAGGGTGATATGATGGATGAAGGATGATATCCATAAAGTTCCATAAATGGTGACATTTTTTATGAAGTATGGAAGGGTGCGTTGTACCACCTTTCTAACAAGGGAAAGCATTTGACCCATTTTGTTTGTTTGTCACATGCAAAGAAACATAGATATCCTTCTTGAAATTTGGCAGCTCAGGGAGAAATTCCCTCCTTTGGGAAGCCTTATTCATCCTAAAAATACCCTACTAGCCCTTGGAAGAATTTAATTTGCACAAGGAAAAGTATTATTTTTAATGTGAAACCCATATGTGCATAAAAGTTCAAGTCTGTCGAGATAAGGAAATTCGACCTCCTAGGACGCATATAAATACATCACATGTCACATCACTTTGAGGCATCATCACATCACATTCTTCTCTTGATTGGTTCGTATAACTCTAAAATCGTAGGTCTGAGGCCACACGTACGAAGGAGAGAGAAGGAGAATCTATGGACTAGTGTTGACTTTTGTTTTCAATCTGTTTGACCAACTTTTGACTTGGATTTGACCGAATTCTTGGATTGTTTAGGAGGCCAAGTTGATTGTTGATATGACTGAGATTTTCTGAGCATTTTGACCTACATTGACTTTAGATTATGGGTTAGCGTTCCGCAAGTCAACATTTTGACTTTGATTGAATTCTGTGGGATATGTGTTGACAATTTTGACTAGGTTTGAGTGATCTTGGAAGGCCAGGTTTGTTGTCGCTTTGACCGAACTCTTGGGAGGATTTTGAACATCAGCTGTTGACTAGTAAGGGAAACCTTGACTACTGTTGAATTTGACATAATTTGCAGATTTGACTTGTTGTCCATATTTGACTTTTGGGCTCATCTTTGATTGGATATCGATTAGTTGATATTGGTTGGTCAAAGGTTTGACTTTGACTAACTGTTGATGTACTTGGACATTGTATCTCTTTACTAAATATTTGATGATAATATAATATAGAAAGAATTTGGAAATGATTTCCCCCTTGTGGGGTTTTTCCCTGGTCTTTGACCAAAACGTATGTCTCTATTGTTCTTGGTTTTATTCTATTGCATTTGGTTTACTGTTCTATCTACAATTTATCATTGTTGTTAAAATATTGAATTTATATTGGATAAAGTGATTTCTAATTGAAGAAGAAATTGTAATAACTAATTGTTTTAGACATAGAACTCTGGAAAATTAACATGGTATTAGATCTGAGGTGAAGACAAGCCCAAGGAGACAAGAGACAAAAGAAATCACCTTTGAAGAGATTTGAAGAAGCTTATTTGACTTGATGAGGATTTCTTCCTCATACTTCAAGGAAGGAGAGAAGTTGAATGACTCATCAAATTTTGTTTCGTGGAAAATCAAGTTTGAAGTAACCTTGGATGAAAAAGATATCTTGGAATATGTGGAAGGAAAGGTACCTAAGCCTCGAGAAAATGCTTCCGTTGTTGTCAAGGCCAAGTACAAGAAAGGTGAGATCAAAGCCAAGAAAATCATAATTGTTTCTTTAAGAGATCATTTGCATACGTATATTTCAAAGTTGAAGAAGTCCAAGGAAATCTATGATAAGTTAGTTGGGATGTATGAGGCCAACAATTTGAAGAATACTCTTTCCTTAAATATCAACTCAAGGACATCAAGATTAACAAGGGGGAGACATGCAATCATACTTCATGAGAATATCACAACTCAAGGATCAATTGTTGTTTGTTGGAGAATCTATATCTGATAGAGAGTTAGTACTCATTTCTCTTGGAGGTCTTCCTCCAATGTTGGAAACATTTATTACAACCATTAGCAACAATGGAAAATTCTCGACATTTGATGAACTAGTGGGAAAATGAACTCAAGAAGAGACCAAGATAATTTCGAGAGGGATAATTCAAAAGAATGGAGAAGGATAACCCTCTACATTTGCTGCTCAAGACAAGAAGAGGGAAGGAAGAGGAATACCATCTAATTTAAGAAAGTCTACTCCAACATACAGGGACTCTAATAGAAGAATGACCAAGGACAAGGAGCTGTTACATACTCAATGTTTCAATTGTCATAAGCGAGGTCACTATCCCTGATATTTCCCCGAGAAGAATGATGCTCCTAGTTCCTACAACAACAATCATGCTACAACAACAACATGCCTAACTATAGAAGAAGGAGAGACGCTCCTGATAATCATCATGAAGGCCACCGTCCTTAAAAGAGATCAAGGAATTCAAGGTGTGGAAATAATGTCGCTGCTACTCAATCTAAATATTTTCTTATTTATGCTCTTTCTAGTTCCTCTCCTTCGGATCCATTTGATAGCTAGTTGGTAGATAGTGGGGATTCTAGACACTTCACTAGGGTAAGTCCTCTCAAACTTGATATAGAGGGAGACAAATTTTAGAATCATTCTTGGGGACAATTGTACTTATCCTATGAAGGGCTTTGGCTTTGTTTCATTTCATTTGGATTATGGTGAAATCATACATCTACATGATGTTATGAAAATTCTGGGATTGAAGAAAAATCTTGTATCTATATCTGCCTTGGAAGACAAAGGGATGAGGGTTTCCTTCCTAAGAGGAAAGGTCCTCACTTGGCCTATGGAATCTTGCATGAAGGAAGCATTCACTTTGGGATCAAGAATTGGACGACTTTATAGAGTCAATGGAAGACCAATCCGAGCATTGGTTCACGATAGTAATCACCAAAGTGAGTTATGGCACTAAAGGTTTACTCATATTCACTATGAAGATTTTCCTAAAGTAAAAAGGATGGTTTCTAGAATGCCCAAGGTTAAATTTAATCATGATGGAGTTTGTTTAGGATGTGCAAGTGGAAATAAGTCGAAGGGACCATTCCCTTCTAACAAGAGCAGGACTAGTGGTATTCTTCAATGCATACTTTCTGACTTATGTGGACCCATGCCAGTGAAATATCTTGGTGGCTACCTATACTATATAATCTTTGTCGATGACTTCTCATGGAAAACTTGGATATTCTTCTTGAAGCATAAGGATGAGGCATTTGATATGTTCAAGGAATTCAAGGCACTAATAAAGAATCAAACATGGAATATGATTAAAGTCTTCAGGTTTGATAATGGTGGAGAATTCACTTTGAATGAGTTCATTGAATTTTGTAAGAAATTTGGAATCAATAAGGATACCATTGTACCTTATAACCCCGAGAAAAATGAAGTAGTCGAAAGAAAGAATAGGACAATCATGGAAGTTTCCCAGGCCATGTTTAAAATAGGACTCCTCTTCAATCCTTGGGCGACAAGACTCCCTAAGAAATTTTGATAGGTGTTAAGCCCAATTTTGGTCATTTGAGGATCTTTGGCTGCCCTATATACTTTCATGTGCCGAAGGACAAGAGGAACAAGCTAGAAGCCTCCCAGAAGAAAGGTAGTTTTTTGGTTATTGTGAAAATTCTAAAGCTTATAGAATATATGTTCCTAGTCAAAGGAATATAGAGTTTAGCATGGATGTGACCTTTTATGAAGATGTTTCCCTTGGGAAAGCAAGCGAACCTCCTCCTCCCACAAATATTGAGAACGAGGATGATGATGGAAGGTCCTTTTGTGCTTGAACTTGAGACTTATGTTGTTGATGATCCCTTAGAACCCATGGACCCCTTGGATCCTTCTCCAAGTAATCCTCATACTAAGAAGAAACCTATATGGATTTCTGACACCCTAAAGGATGCTGAAAGGCATGTTGCTGCTAGAGGAGCCTTCAGAGAAAGTAAGAAGCCATGCCAATACCAGGGTTATGTAGTGGCTATGAGCAACATCATTTAGGGTGAACCTCACATCTTTGAAGTAGAAGCAAAAGAGAAGGTATGGAAGGATGTTATGGTCGAAGAATATGTGTCTATAATGAATAATGATGTATGGGATATAGTTCTGAGGCCCGAAGGCGAATCTATTGTGACTTCAAAATGGTTGTACAAGATCAAGCATGGTGTAGTTGGAAGTATTGAGAAATATAAGGCGAGGTTTGTAGCTAGTGGTTTCTCTTGAAAAGAGGGAGACGACTATGATGATATATTTGCATTAATTGCCTTCTATACTATTATTCGATCTATTGCTTCCCTTTTTGCTAATCAACGATGTACTCTTCACTAGATGAATGTGAAGATCACATTTCTACATGTAATACTATAGAAAGAAGTATATTTTGAGAAACCACAAGGATTTGAGGTATAAGATAAGAAGATGCATGTATCCAGGCTGAAGAAGGCACTCTATGGATTGGAGCAAGCCCCTAGGGCTTGGTATGCCCGTATTGATAGCTATTTGATGAATCTTGGATTCACAAGAAGCAATGTCGACCTGAACCTCTACTTCAAATTTGTCCAAGTTATGCCCCTGATTTTGGTTTTATATGTTGATGAATTATTATTGAAAAGTGGAAAGCCTATGATTCTTGAATGTAAGAGGGAGTTGGCCTATGAATTTGAAATGAAAGATCTTGGCTTAATGCACTATTTTCTGGGCTTAGAGGTGCGGCAGATAACTAGTGATATTTTCCTTTCACAAGGGAAATATGTTTTGAAATTGCTAGAAAGATTTGGTATGGTATAATGCGAGTTTATGGCCACACCGATGGAGATGAACTTCAAGAAGCTATGTGGAGAAGCTACAGGATCTGACTTGTAAAATCCCTCTGAGCATCGACAATTTTTTGGGGCATTGATGCTCCTTGTGAACACTCATTTGGACATATATTTTGTTATCAACACTTTGAGTCAGTTCATGACTGAGTCACTCCATGCACACTGGCTTGTTGCTAAGCATGTGTCAAGATAATTGCATGGAATGATCAATCTTGGACAAAGATATACCACCGAAGATGTGAGACTTCATGGATACATTGATGTTGTCTGGGATGGAAATGTTGTTGATAGGAAGAGCACTTCAGAATGTTCTTTTAGTCTGGGATATTCCATGATATCTTGGATGAGCAGGAAGCATAACTTTGTTTCCCTTAGTACAACTAAGGTTGAATATATTGTTGCTATCTTGGCAAGCCGTGAGGCAATATGGTTGAGGAATCTCTTTGGAGAGTTGTTTGAGCAGGTTCTAGATACGACAACAATATATTGTGACAAAAAGAGTGGGATCCAACTAGCAGAGAATCTCGTGTTTCACGAAAAGTCCAAGGACTTTGAGATTATATATCACTATATCTAGGATATAGTGCAAAAAGGAGTTGTAAGACTCCATCACATTTCTATTGACAAGTAGATAACAGATATTCTTACCAAGGCTTTGCCGAAAGGGAAGTTTTGGTATTTAAGAGAATCATGGATTGATGGATGTGACCCTTGATGAGCCCCATAAATGGGTAATTATATGGGCTCATTTTGCCTATTGTTTCCATTTAATCCACCATTCTCCATAGTATTGTGCATGTTTTTAAATATATTTATGTTAATTGAGTGAATGGGGATAGTCATTTTGCCACGAAGTCTAATGAGTGTTTATTGCAGATTTTTGGACATTTTTGGACCAAGACCAGGCATTTATGAGCAGATTGATAGCCAAAACTCAAAAAACCAAGCCAAGGACTTAGAGGAAGGGTGTCTCCTGCATTAATGACCCCTTCCTCGAGTTCTCCACCAGCAGCTTAGAGTTCAAAGGCCACCACATCGATGATCACAAGGGCAGCCGAGCAGGTCTAATGAAGTTGCTATTATCTGCAAGTTTTGGCAGCCAAGTTCCTAAAGTTTAGGAGGACTATTGGGAGTCATCGAGTTGTATAAATAAGAATGCCTTAGGCCTCAGTAGGTTAGCTATTGAACAATTTATTTTCGCACTTTAGTGCAGCTCTGCATTCAGCTCATTTTCGAGCTCTTTCTGTAAACAATTTTGTGACATGACTTTATTTTTTGATCAATGAAGATGAATTCAGCCTTGAACCAGAATTGATATTCCTAAGGGGGCTGTAGCTGTTGGGGTTGGGCCCAACCCAAGTGCTCAGTACCTCCTTCTTGTATTTATATGTGTTTTTCTTGCATTCATGAAATAGTTTCTGTTATTTAGATTAAATCTTGCTTTATTACTTAGGTTGTTTTTGATGATTAGAATAGTTGTTCTTGCTTCAGGTTGATTAGTTAGTTTACTGCAATAATATAAAAGATCCACAAAAAGGCTACCAAGTAGGCTTTGAGCTACTTTCTCCCTCCTTGGGACCATAAATTGAGACCAAAGCACTCTTGCTGCCACCAAAACATCGTTTTTGCTTTCCAATGCAATTGCTAGCGTTAGATTTCTAGTTGGAAAAGTTGATATCAGTTGTGTTTTTAGGCTTAGATATATTCTTGCTTAGTTTCCATGGATTTCTTGCATAACTTCTTGTCCATCAAGTTCTGTTCAACACTTTTCTGTTTTTTAGGTCAGAGTAGGGTAAAAAATAAGTAAAACTCTGTTTTCATAGTTTTTGCTTGGGACATTTTTGAAAAGAAGTGTGAAAAGCACCTGTAAGACACTCTAGCCTAACCTTCCTCCATCATACAACCTGCTCCAGTCTCTTTCTCAAGGTTTTCAATACTCATTCAGCCACACTTTCCTAAACAACCCTAATTTCTACGTTTTTGTGCAAAATCGCTTCCTTCACCTTTGAACAACTCCAACCATCTTCTTCACTCCTGAGCTTCATTTACAAGGTCCTAGACCCCTTAACATCTCTATCCATCCTTCATTTCCACTTTCCCACCATTTTTGCTTCTCCAACCCTTCAAAAATCACTTTCGGCCTACTCCTGTAGAACTTCTTGTAGATCCCCTGTAGACTTCCTGTAGAAGTTCATGCGAGCAATTTTTCGAGATCTGATCACCATGAAATTCTCCAGAAGGATGCTAGGGACTCCTTAGGTCCTCTCACACCTTCCTCATCATCTATAACATCCAAATCCACCTCCTTTCACCGCCAAACATCTGCACAGTCAAATAAGCAAAACACAACCATAATAATTCTGCATAAAATTGCTCAAAAGTACAAAAAGATGGTTCTTCCACATTTTCCTTCAGAAGTAGCTTAAGTACATGCATTTTATCTTGACAGTAGTCCATGGCATCCATTTCAGTGGTTTCATCTCTTTTTCTTGCAAAGGCAGGGTTAATGGGTAAAACTAGGGTTTGCTAGGGTTTGCATTTCCTTTCAACTTTCATCTTCTTTCTGCAAGTAGAATAGCCTCTTTTGAGTTAGTTTTTTTCCATCAAAATTAAAAGCTTCTTATGAGAACTCATAGAAGTTGGCTTGAGCTCCTAGAAAACTTGTGCCATTTGATCAAGTGATAGCCTGCAGTAAGAGCTAGTACTTGTGCATACAACACCGTCGCTTCCAAGTTTGTTACGAACTACCGGGTTGATAAAAGTAAAGAAGGGAGTCCCAGGAGTTGCAGCATCATTGCTGTAATACTGGAGCCCGCCATCTTTTTGGCGCCGTTTCCGGGGAGCGTCAGAGTATTTGTGATTACTGTTTTTCTTCTATTTTCTACTGCAACATTATGCTAAGTAGTTTATTTCAACAAAAGTAGAGTAGTTGTTTCATTTCCATTATGCAATTTCATTTCCACAAAACTAGATTAGACATTTCTTGCTTTCATTTCATGTCAGCAAGCGTAGCTTAGCATTTCAATTTTTCAATTTCATGTTAGCAAGCGTAGCTTAGCATTTCCATTATGCAATTTTAATTCTACAAGCGTAAATTAGCCATTTCCTACTTTCATTTCAATTCTGCAATTTTCATTTCCGCAAGGTTTATTGTATTTAGTTGCAATTGGTTGTTCAATCAATTTCAGTTTTGCAGGTACAAGTAGAAAAAGAACCACAAAAATCCTAAAAAAAGATATTCTCTTTCATGCCTCGTAGGAACAGAGACAATTCAGGAAAATTCCTACCCAACACCCCCAACACATCACTAAGTCACCCTTCTCTCTTCTTTGGTGGCAGTGATCCAGAATAACCTATAGGTGAACCTCCAGAGATATACGAAGATCCTATAACATAAGAAGAGCAAGAAAACATTCCTCCTCAGATCATGGCTGAACACAGCAACAATATAGGAAATGAGGAGAGAATAGGAGGCACCCTTCCCATCCGAGAGACCAATGGGGACACAAAGATGAAAAACATAAGTCCCTCAGCCTTACCTCACTTCCATGGATTGACCACTAAAGACCCTGATACCTTCTTGTTTGATTTTGTTATCCATTGTCGAACCTATGACTATGCAGAAGATGAGCAAAAGTTGAAACTCTTTCCCTCTACCCCTAAAGGATGCAGCACTCCGCTGGTTCATGGGGTTACCTGGAAACAATATTACAACTTGGGCTCAGATGCAGTAAGCCTTTAACAACAAATACCAGGATTACTGTAGGTCAAAGGAAACAAAGGAAGAAATCTTTTGGATGACCATGGGAAGTGATGAATCTTTAGAAGACTATGAAGAGAGGTTCCAACTCAGTTATAAAAGGGCCAGGTGCACACTTGACCCCGAATCTCTGAAGTTGGTTTTGCTCTGAGGAGTCCCTGAAGACCTCCTAGATACCCTCCATTTGCTGGTTGGGGGAGACATCTACCAGCTACCTTATGATGACATAAAGACTGTGTTTTGAAACCATTCTAGGGCAGCCAGAAAAAGAGGTAGGGGAAGTCAACTTTTAGCCAGTGCCCCCTTATTCAGAAACGAGTTTGCAAATCAGATGGAAGACCTCAAAAGTGAGATGAGATAGACCATTGCCATGCAAATGGATACCTTACGAATCCAACATAAGCAAGAGGAAGCTGAGAGGGCTTTGGCCATATTTTGTCCCAGATGCACTAGAAAGCATCTCAGGAACGAATGTCCATTGCACTCCGTAGAGGTGTGTTTTGTTTGTGAGGCAGACCACCCTACAAATCAACACCCATCCTTACCCAGATTTATAGTTATGTACCAAGGGGCTGAAGGAGCCACTGAACCACTCTACTTCATGAACCAAAGGAGGCCACGTGGACCCAGACCTTACCAGCAGGGAATGCAAGGGACATCCCAGACTTATTACAACCCCAATCAATCCACTCACATACCTTCTTGGGGTCTCCTTGCTCATCCTTCCTGGTCCACACCCACTCCTTGGTCATATCCATCTCAATACCATACTCAACCTGCTGCTCATTTGTTTCATTCGCATGTTCAGCCATGACCTCAGTGGAGTGAACCTCATCAAGGGTGGAGGCCCCAATGTAACTCTCCTCCCGCTCTTTTTCCTCCACCACCTGCTCAACCACAACCATTACCTCCTGCTCCTCCAAGACAACCCCAAATACATGCTCAACTGAACCCGAACCCCAATAACAGACAGGCCCAGCAGGTATATACTAGAGAAACAACATGCCCTACCTATGCTTTGGAGATTCAGGAGATCAACCTACGATCTGGGAAGGTCCTCCCAGACAGCCAACCTCCTCCTAAGGAGGATGAAGAAGAGAAACAGGGAAGTGAACCAAAAGTCATTCCACCCTTTCCTGAGAGACTAACTGGAACCACACAACCGATCCTAGAAGAAACTGAACTTCTGGGAGAACTAAAACAGTTATGTTTAAAAATACCACTTCTCCGGGCCATAAAGGATGTGCCCATATACAACAAGATGATCAAGGAGAAGTGCTTTAAACACCCATGCAGGCGAAGGAGAGATGCCCCAACTATCAATGTCATAGGAAAACTATCCGATTTGATGTTGGGGTAGGTAATTTGTCCGAAATATCTAGACCCTGGGAGTCCAGTAGTCAATGTCCACAGCAATGGCACCATAATCCCCATACCTTGATCGATCTAGGGACTTCCATTAATGTGATGACCAGGGACACTATGCTCAAGCTCAAACTTCAGGGCTCCCTAAGAAATGCCTCGACAATATTGCAGTTAGCAGACCGCTCCATCGTGACCCCCGAAGGGATTGTGGAAGATGTCATTGTCTCTATTGATTCCTAGGAGTACCCCACTGATTTCTTGGTTCTCCAACCAAAGGAAAAGCTCACCGGGTATCCTCTCATCCTGGGAAGACCTTGGTTGGCTACTGCAGATGCCTACATCATTTGTCGATTTGGGAACATGATAATCAAGAATGGGCATATGTCCAAGTAGTTAGTCCTCTCTCCTCCTGCCCAACCTCTACTGGAACATGATTTACCCCTCTGGTTGGAGGAGGAAGATGAGGATGAAGTCTACTCCACACTAGTGTGTACAATAGAAACTACCATGGGGGGTCCACAAACCGAAGATGATCTTATTGAAGATTTGATTCAAAATCCGCACCCCAATGAGTTGCCATTAGAAGAGTTGGTGGAAAAAACCCAAGACAATGCCTCAATTGATCTCTATGTGGCTGATCCGACCCCTCTCCGAGTTAATAATGTGGAATTTGGCCCAGAAAGAACCTTGAGGATCAACTTAACCCTATCCACCTCTCAAGAGAAAGAGCTGTGTAGCTTATTGAAGAATCACTTGGATGCTTTTGCTTGGAGCTATAAAGAGATGAAGGGAGTCCACCCTTCTATCTGTACTCATCACATTTACATCAAGGAAGATTATAAGCCAGTTAGGCAGCCTCAAAGGAGGAGGAATCCAGCCCTCAAGGGCATTTTCAAAGAAGAACTGCAAAAGTTGCTGGATGCGGGATTCATCTACCCCATCTCTAACAGCGAATGGGTTTCTCCTTTGGTGCTAGTGGCAAAGAAAAACGGGAAGTGGAGAATCTGTGTAGATTATCAAGAAGGACCATTTCCCTTTGCCTTTCATAGATCAAGTGTTAGATGGCCTGGCAAGGAAGAAATTTTTCTCCTTCTTAGATGGGTTTAGCGGGTACAACCAGATCTAAATCAGCCCGGAAGACTAAGATAAGACCACTTTCACTTGTCCATGGGGTACCTTACTTCTCCGGGCCATAAAGGATGTGCCCATATACAACAAGATGACCAAGGAGAAGTGCTTTAAACACCCAGGCAGGCGAAGGAGAGATGCCCCAACTATCAATGTCATAGGAAAACTATCCAATTTTATGTTGGGGTAGGTAATTTGTCCGAAATATCTAGACCCTAGGAGTCCAGTAGTCAATGTCCACAGCAATGGCACCATAATCCCCATACCTTGATCGATCTAGGGACTGCCATTAATGTGATGACCAGGGACACTATGCTCAAGCTCAACCTTCAGGGCTCCCTAAGAAATGCCTCGACAATATTGCAGTTAGCAGACCGCTCCATTGTGACCCCCGAAGGGATTGTGGAAGATGTCATTGTCTCTATTGATTCCTAGGAGTACCCCACTGATTTCTTGGTTCTCCAACCAAAGGCAAAGCTCACCGGGTATCCTCTCATCCTGGGAAGACCTTGGCTGGCTACTGCAGATGCCTACATCATTTGTCGATCTGGGAACATGATAATCAAGAATGGGCATATGTCCAAGTAGTTAGTCCTCTCTCCTCCTGCCCAACCTCTACTGGAACATGATTTACCCCTCTGGTTGGAGGAGGAAGATGAGGATGAAGTCTACTCCACACTAGTGTGTACAATAGAAACTACCATGGGGGGTCCACAAACCGAAGATGATCTTATTGAAGATTTGATTCAAAATCCGCACCCCAGTGAGTTGCCATTAGAAGAGTTGGTGGAAAAAACCCAAGACAATGCCTCAATTGATCTCTATGTGGCTGATCCGACCCCTCTCCGAGTTAAGAATGTGGAATTTGGCCCAGAAAGAACCTTGAGGATCAACTTAACCCTATCCACCTCTCAAGAGAAAGAGCTGTGTAGCTTATTGAAGAATCACTTGGATGCTTTTGCTTGGAGCTATAAAGAGATGAAGGGAGTCCACCCTTCTGTCTGTACTCATCACATTTACATCAAGGAAGATTGTAAGCCAGTTAGGCGGCCTCAAAGGAGGAGGAATCCAGCCCTCAAGGACATTTTCAAAGAAGAACTGCAAAAGTTGTTGGATGCGGGATTCATCTACCCCATCTCTAACCGCGAATGGGTTTCTCCTTTGGTGCTAGTGGCAAAGAAAAACGGGAAGTGGAGAATCTGTGTAGATTATCAAGAAGGACCATTTCCCTTTGCCTTTCATAGATCAAGTGTTAGATGGCCTGGCAAGGAAGAAATTTTTCTCCTTCTTAGATGGGTTTAGCAGGTACAACCAGATCTAAATCAGCCCGGAAGACTAAGATAAGACCACTTTCACTTGTCCATGGGGTACCTTTGCCTACCGGGTCCTTCCCTTTGGGTTGTGCAACGCTCCTGCCACTTTCCAGAGGGCGATACTGAGTATATTTGCTGAGCTGGTTCATGATTTGGTGGAAATCTATATGGATGACTTTATCCCTTATGGGTCCAACTTCCAAGAAGCATTGACTAACCTAGGAAAATTTTTAGCCAAGTGTATTGAAATGAACCTGTCCCTCAGTCCTAAAAAATGTGAATTCCTAATGACTGAAGGGACTGTGCTAGGTCATACAATTTCTCAGCAAGGATTACAGGTGGATCCCAACAAGATTGCTATCATCTAAAGGATTCCACCTCCTCAAAAAGTAAGAGATGTTCAAAGTTTTCTAGGCTTAGCAGGGTATTATAGAAGATTCACCAAGGATTTTAGCAAGCTTGCCTCTCCATTGTTTGGTATTTTGGGGGAAAGATGTTGAGTTTATATGGACTGACAACTGTCAAGAAGCTTTGATGCTTTGAAAGGTAAGCTGGTAACTGCTCCAATATTGAGAGGTCCAAACTGGGCCCTACCTTTCCACATTGACACAGATGCCCCGAACAAAGTTATAGGAGCAGCCCTTGGACAAGTCGAAGAGAAGCTACCATATGCCATATACTTTGTCAGTAAAGACCTATCCAAGGCAGAATTAAACTACACGGTAACCGAAAAAGAGCTCCTAGCTCTAGTCCATTCCCTAAACAAGTTCAGACACTACATCACCGGTTATCAAACTCTCGTACACACTGACCATGCTGCAATTAGGTACTTGATGAATAAACCAGATGTAAATGCTCGTATCATTAGATGGTTACTTTTGTTGCAGCAATTTGATTTGACTATTATTGATAAGCCTAGTAAGGAAAATGTTGTTGCTGATTTTCTGTCTAGACTAGATCTGCCTACAGGTGAAGAAGGAATGGTGGATGACCAAATGTCAGATGAAGACTTATTTTCTATTTTAGTAGTCTCTCCATGGTTTGCTGATATAGCAAATTACTTGGTTTTAGCACAGTTTCTGCCACACCTGTCCTCAAAAGAGAAGAGCAAGATCATGAGGAAAAATGCCCCATTCACTTGGATTGGGGGAAACCTGTTCAAACTTGGCCCCGATTAGATTCTGAGGTGATGTGTCGGGGAGGAGGAAGTCTTTGACATCCTCTTAACCTGTCATGATGGACCTTGTGGGGGCCACTTTGCAGCAAAGAGGAACGCTTTCAAGATTTTGCAGGCAGGTTACTATTGGCCCATTCTTCATCAAGATGTCAGGAGATACATCATCCAATGTGACTAATGTCAAAGGATGGAGACACCGACTCCAAAGGATGAGATTCCCCTACAACCTCAAGTGACTTTCGAGCCATTTGAGAAGTGGGGCATGGAATTTGTGGGTCCTATCAATCCTCCCTCAAAACAAAAGTCTTACGTCATTATGTGCACGGACTACCTGACAAAGTGGGCAAAAACAAAGGCAATCAAAGCAATAGCAGAGGAAAAAGTAGCTGAGTTCTTAAGGGAAAATATCTTCTACAAGTTTGGCTACCCAAGAGAGTTAGTTATAGATCAAGGGAGTCAATTTACCTCCAATTTAGTTGAAGACCTGCTCACACACCACAAGATTAAGCACAAAACTTCCACCCCTTATCACCCCCAGTCACTAACAGAGCTTTGGAGGAGATTTTGACTAAGATGGTGAGCAGCATCAGAAAAGATTGGGCAGACCGAGTGGTTGAGGCCACCTGGGCCTATAACACTACTTGGAAAACTACCACAAGTTTCACCCCCTATGAGCTGGTCTATGGGAAGAAGGCTTTGTTGTCCATAGAGATTGAATATAACACATTAAGGCTAGCAGCTCAGTTGGACCTAGACCTCAACCATGCACAAAAAGAAAGATTGATTCAGCTAAATGGGGTAGATGAATAGAGAATGCAGGCCCTTTCACCACTCAAAGATAGTCCAACTTCAAAGAAAAATATGGCATGACCGACACCTTAGAGAGAAACAATTCCAGCCGGGAGATTGGGCGCTGCTGTATGACTCAAGGTACAAGGATTTCAAGGGCAAGCTAAGAACTAGATGGCTAGGACCATATATAGTGGAAAAATGCAATGAAAATGGTTTAGTCCTTATCTGGATGATTGATGAAGAAGCCATCCCCATTCTCGTCAATGGGCATCGATTGAAAATATACAGGAAGCCCCTTTCTAGGCAGGAGTTCATTGAAACTCTGGGTAAATCAGTGTTGGTAGTGGAGTAGGTCCCTGTCTCCACTCCACCCACACTCTGAGCAGAAGCAAGGGAAAAGAAAAATAAAAGGAAAAGGAAAAGAAAAATAAAAAATAAAAAAGAAAGAAAGAAGAAGAAGAGGAAAAAAGAAGAAGAAGAAGGAAAAATAGAATAAAAGATCCCTGGGTGAAAACCTCTTGGAGGCACCCAGGGTAGGCAGTGAGGGTGAAAACCTCCCGGAGGTGCCCCAGCTGTCTCAAAAAAGAAAAGAAAAAGAAAAAAGGAAAAAAGAAAAATCTAACTCTTTTGAATAAATTGCAGGTTGCAGGAAGGTCGTTGCAGGAGGGTTGCACAAGAGGAAAAGACATGACAGGTTGCATGTATCCTTTACAATCCATCACACCATCACTGCTATCCTTTCCCAAGTTTTTGGCCTCATTTGTTCTGAAATTCCGCATTCTATAGGAAACTCTGTGATTTCTACAGGAAGATCCTGTAGAAACTCCCGGAAGGCCAAAATCCTTTTTAAAACAGAACACGAGGGTTGGAAATTCGTCTGACAACACTATGAACCTCTTCACCACCATCCATATTCCCATTTCGCCATTCCATCCCTGTATACCAACCTCCCCACTCATTTTTGTCCCTGCACAGCTGTTGAGCCCCGAACTTGCATCTTTCCTACACATTTTTCTAGATTCTTTCCATTTACCTGGACCTCCTAAGCTATCAACATCATTGCATATTAGTCATAAAAGAGCATTTAAAGTGGTTTTTTGACTATGTCCTTGTGTTTTCTATTTGAACTAGATTTTTGCTTATGAGCTGCGGAATCTTGTCACTTTCCGCAGCTGGTTCAACTTTCCGCAGCCGTTTTTGTTAAACTACATGTTGTAGGTGTCACGAGGCAAAGCAAGCCACATGGGCAAGTTGGAAATGACCTAGACATGGATCAGGTCCCATTGGTCCAGCTGAATTCATCAAAGAAGGCTGTGGTCAATGGTGGTCAAGAGGTGGTCAAACAGGAGAGTCCTATGGCAACAGGACTCTGTTTTCAAGCACGTGAAGACTTTCGTGGTCGTTTCTAGATCTCTGGAGGCACGCTAACACCTGTAGGTTGACCACGATGTCGATCCAACAACCACTTTCAATAGATTGCCTAATCTCGGCGACCATGATGCTAAATCCATGGACGTTGTTCTTCATGTGTCCTCTGTTCACGTAGTTTTACAGGAAAATAGTTATGTAACCTTTGTTATAAATAACGCGTTTTTATACGTATAGTAGCTAGTATTTTGAATATAATTTTGCTGTGAAGAACTCACTGTGCCGTGAAACTAGTTTATTGTTGTAACTATGTTTTGAGATATATATAAGAAGACTCTATTCTACATGCTTGTGTGAACGTAATTTTGGATTGATAGCCTATTGGCCGAGGTTGTGCACAGGGCCCCTGCACACTGAGGTTTTGTTTCCATTGTTGCTGTATAGTGTTTATGTATCATTTCTTTATTTTCACTGCACATGTTTTATAGCTATTCACTTGTGTATATATTTCTAACATTTCACTTCTGTCCATTACTTTACAAACTTTGTATAACATTGATCAGTGTGTGCATGTTTCCGGATAGAGCAGGCAACCCGGGCATTTGTATAAAATTTTCACAATAACTAGTGATATGGAATTGATCCTCTGTTGGCTTTGCTTTTCTTAGTTTCTTTTAAGTTCTGTTTTGTTGATTTCAGTCTTGTTCATTTGTTTTGGTAAAGTTAGTTTAGAAATCAACTCACTCATTTCATTGACAATTACCTCCGAAAGCCATAGCTAGACTAACTGGCGAGGGATTAAAATATGAATGCTGTGAAATGATTTTAGTTTAATTTTCTGCAATTAGATATTGGATTGCTCATTTCATTGACAGTTACCTCCAAAAGCCATAGCTAGACTAACTGGTGAGGGATTGAAATATGAATGTTGTGATTTGATTCTAGTTTACTTTTCTGTAATTAGATATTGGATTGCTCATTTCATTGACAGTTACCTTCGAAAGCCATAGCTAGACTAACTGGCGAGGGATCGAAATATGAATGATGTAATTTAATTTTAGTTTTACTTTCTTTGCAGTCTTTGATTTCCTTGAGTGCAGTAGCTTAGCTCATTTTTCTGTATTTAGACAGTAGCAAAGATGATAGTTTCATAATCAGTAGTTCATTAATTACTTGTTTTAAATAGCAGCATATTTTTCATTCTTGATTTAAGTATTATTTTGTACTAGTATGTTCTAAGACCTTCTGAAGTGTTAAGTTTTGGGAACTCTTATAAAGGACATAATTGCCTTAAAACTTATAACTATACTTGCCTTCTAGAAATTTAGGAATAGGAATTCCATAAACAAAGATAAAAACCCCCAAAACAACATAAAAATAAAAAACGACAAAAGTAAGAAATAGGTTATCTTGCACATATAGTGCGCCACACTTCGTCAGCTTACAAATCTCGGATGGATAATTAATGTAGCAATTTAGGACACACTAAATTGAATAGACATTTTGGCGTCGTTGCCGAGAAAGTGTAACTAGGTAGCCAATTTCTTAAAAAAAAAAGACAATAAAAAGAAGGGAAAAATTGATAACTTCTTGAATTATGCTCTCCTCTTGCACTTAGTGTGATCTGGAGGATCAGAAAAGAGAGTTATTGGTTTAATAATTTCTTGAGTATGCTCTCTTCTTGCACCTAGTGTGATCTGGAAGATCAGAAAGAGAATTATTAGCCCAACTTGAAGAGAAAAATAAAAAATGACATGCATAGAGCAAGAGATTCTAAGGGAAGGTTTATAGCTAGAGCCAAGAGTTCGATTTTCGCAACTCCAGTTTCTTCAAGGCATAGACAAGATTCACCACCATCTACTCCTAGCCTTAAGATTCCTGGAATTCAAGGAGCAACAACTGAATTAGAAGATTCTCCTACACTATCTACCAAATCTTATCTAGGAGAAGACCCTTTCGTCACTTCTACAAGAGAGCATATTGTAATCAAAGAAGTAGAATCACCTGAAGAAGAAAAGGAAGAAACTCTCTCTCATCCACCCTTGATAGAAGAACCATAAGAATCAGAGGAAACTATCATGACGGAGGAAGTAGTAAATGGATTTGGGGGTAGAGGTAGAGGAGGAGGAAATAATGGAGGCAACAATGGCGGAGGTGGAGGTAATAATGGAAGAAATAGGGAAGGACATAACTCGTTTGGATTCCCTATAGTTGATGAGGAAACTCACACAACAATGAAAAACATCTCACCATCTGTCCTCCCCAACTTTTATGGATTACGAAGTGAGGATCCTGAAACATTTCTTTTTGAGTTTGAAGTCGTGTGCCGAACTTATGACTATATGGAAGACTCTCAAAAACTCAAATTGTTTCCTTCAACATTAAAGGGAGCCGCTTTGAAATGGTTCATGGGATTAGTCACCCAATCTATTAGGACTTGGAATGATATGAAACAAACATTTTTGGATAGATACCTGGATTATTGTATGCCCACCAATCACAAGGATGAGGTATTTAAAATGATACAAAAAGAAGATGAAAACTTGGAGGATTTACTTGAAAGATCTCAATACAATTTAAAGAGAGAAAAAATGAGTAACTTAGATGAGGAAACGTTGAAAGCCCTTTTATTGAAAGCCATTAGAGATGAACGGATAGATATTTTAAACATGATGGGGAAGGGAGACATTTCTCAACTTTCGCTTCGTGACATAGCAGAACTATGTGTCCATCTCTCGAGAGGAAAATCTAAAACGGGAAAAGGGCCTAGAGATCCTTCTCTTATCAGAGTAAACAAATCTGCAACTGGATCAGTAAATAGGGCAGAGATTGGTAATATGCTTGATGAATTCAAAACTGATATCCTAGGGAGCCTTAGTGAACAACTAGACACCCTTAAAATACAAAACAAGCAGAAAGCAGAAACTGATGCTCTAGCCATCTTTTGTCCGAAATGTAGGAAGAAACATGCTCTAAGGGAATGCCCCTTGGATGCAAAAGTTGTAGAAACATGTATGATTTTCTCAGATAATCATGAGACCAAGGATTGTCCTTCAATTCCTGAGCTCAAAGCCGTCTTTCAAGAAGATCCAAATTCAGTAGAATCTCTTTGTTTTGTTTCAAGAAGACCTTGGCAGGGGCAACAAAATCAAGGGTTTAACAACCCTATGAATTTTCAACCACCGCCAAATTGGAATTCTTGGCAACAAACTTGGCCCCAACCTCAAAATCCATATCAATCATGGGCACAAGGGATGCAAAATCCTTATGGGAGATTTGCTCAATTTTATCAATATCCTCCATCTTTTCAAAATCAACAAAATCCATAACTTCCAAATCAAAACCCACAACTTTCATTGCCATTTCCACAACAACAACCTTCTCAACAAAATCCAAATCCTCAACTCTTGCTTCCATTTCAACAAAATACAAATCAACTACCAGCTCAGCCATTTCCAAATCCTAACAATAAAAATCCTCAGAATGCTTACACGATAGAAGGACAACAATTTCCTACCTATATGATTGTTCCTCTTAATGATGTTCAACTCAGATCTGGTAGAGTTTTAGAAAAACCTTCTATAGATGTTCAAGAGAAAGATACTTCTGAGGAGGATTCTCTTA
>APFE030577349.1:165718-199589 GCA_000404065.3 Pinus taeda | reverse complement strand
TTCTGGATGGTTTTAGTGGTTATAATCAAATTCAGGTAGCACCTGAGGATCAAGATAAGACCACATTTACCTATCCATGGGGAACTTTTTCCTATCGAGTGCTTCCTTTTGGATTATGTAATGCACACGCAACATTCCAAAGAGCAGTACTAGGAATTTTTTCTGATCTAATCCATGATTGTGTAGAAGTTTATATGGATGACTTTACAGTTTATGGTGACTCGTTTGAATAAGCATTAGCAAATTTGGAAAAAGTACTTATAAGATGTAAAGAAGCAAACCTTTCTTTAAGCCATGAAAAATGCTTTATGATGTTTACTGAAGGTATGGTTTTAGGACATCACATTTCAGGGGATGGGATTAAAGTTGATAGATCAAAAGTTGAAGTCATCTCCAAATTGCCTATTCCAAATTATCAAAGAGATGTTAGAAGTTTTCTAGGATTTACTGGATAGTATAGAAGATTTATAGAAAAATTCACTAAAATAGCATCTCCACTCTTAAAAATGCTTATAAAAGACTGTGAATTCAAATGGGATCCTGATTGTCAATCAGCATTTGAAACTTTGAAAACAAGAATATCTGAAGCGCCTATCTTGAGAGGACCAAATTGGAAGCTCCCTTTCCATATTTCTACAGATGCTTCAGATACAGCCCTAGGAAATGTGTTTGGTCAACAAATTTAGTCCCTTATGCCATTTACTATATCAGTAAAAATTTGACTGCCACTGAGTTGAACTATACTGTAACTGAAAAAGAATTTTTAGTTGTTGTTCATGCAATCAATAAGTTCAGACATTATATAACAGGCTATGAAAATTTTATTCATACTGATCATTCTGCGATTAGATATCTAATGAACAAACCTGTTACTAATGGAAGAGTTACAAGATGGCTCCTACTTTTACAGGAATTCAATATTACTGTGTTGGATAGACCAGGGAAACAAAATGAAGTAGCTGATTTCTTGTCTAGGATTCAGAATACTAAAGAAAATTCTCCTGTAGAGGATAAGTTTCCCGATGAATATTTATTTGCAGTAACTACTAAGACCCCTTGGTATGCAAATATTGCTAACTATTTGGTTACAGTGAAACTACCTACACATCTATTTCCTAGTGAAAGAAGAAAGATTATTCAGGAGAGTTCAAGATATTCATGGATTTCCAACGAATTGTTTAAAACAGGGCCAGATCTTGTGATCAAAAGATGTGTTAGGGAAGATGAAATGCCTGATATCCTCAAGGCATGTCATGATGAACCATGCGGCGAACACTTTGCTGACAAAAGGACAGCCTATAAAATCCTCTCTTTAGGAGATTATTGGTCTTCCCTCTTCAAAGATGCAAAACAATATGTCAAAAGGTGTGATAGCTGGCAAAGAGTAGGAAAACCCTTTCAAATGAAATGCCATTGCAACCACATGTACTCATCGAACTCTTTGAAAAATGGGCTTTAGATTTCATTGGACCTATCAATCCACCATATAAACAAAAGAAGTATATATTAGTATGTACTGATTATGTCACTAAACGGGTAGAAGCCAAAGCATTATTTTCTGCTACTAAAAATTCAGTTATTAGTTTTCTTTATGAGGATATTTTTAGTCGCTTTGGTGTTCCAAGAGAAATTGTGACAGATCAGGGAAGTCAATTCACATCCAACCTGGTGGAGAAGTTGATGGAAGAATACAAAATCAAGCACAAAAAATCTACTACTTACCATCCGTAAGAAAATGGTCAAGTGGAGTCTACAAACAAAGTTCTTGAAAGCATCATCACCAAAATTGTTCATCTACACAAAAGAGATTGGGCAGAAAGGCTTCCTGAAGCCTTGTGGGCCTATATAACTACATGGAGAAATACAACAGGACATTCTCCCTATGAACTTGTTTATGGAAAAGAAGTCCTGCTCCCCATTGAGTTCCAAGTCAAAACTTTCAAGATGGCAATTCAGTTGGGAATGGATCTATCAAAAGCCTAAAAGCACAGAATGGAGCAATTGAATGAACTAGATGAGATCAGACAAGAAGCAATCCTAAGAACTAATCTAGTTCAATATCAAAGAGCTAAGTGGCATGACAAATACATCAAAGAGAAAATTTTTCAACAAGGAGACTAGGCATTGCTATTTGATTCCAAGTTTAAAGACTTCAAAGGGAAATTTCAGACTCATTGGATTGGGCCATATGAGATTGACAAATTCTTTAGCAATGGAGTTGTAAGAATCAAAACCATTGATGAACATCAAACTCCTCTTATTGTGAATGGCCACAGATTAAAGATCTATCATAAGCCACTCTCAAAAGATGAATTTGTCAAAATATTTGAAGATAGTTCTACAATAAGGCTGGTGAAGAAGAACCCTTCTTCTCCACCAGCCTAGCCTTTGTTCTTTTATGTTCTAAAAGAAAAGAAAAAAAAAATTGTATAAGCCTGAAAACCAATCACTGATTGGAAGTCTTATACAGAAAATATAGGGCGAAAATCAGGAACTCCTGACGCCCTATACTTTCCAAAAAAAAAAATAAAAAATCTCTCTCTCTCTCTCTTTCTCATTTTCATTCCACTCCACTTCATTTTCATTACACTCCACTTCATTTCATTCCACTCCATTTCATTCATTTCATTTCATTCCACTAACAAAAATTTTTATGACCATTTTCATTCATTCAGTCATCATTCATCCATCTCATTCAGTCATATGATCGTTGAGTCAGTTTCCGCAACTAGTTGTGTTTTCACAGCTAGCACCCTGTCATTCAACATTGGCAGTTAGATAATAGGCAAAAATAATAAAAATCAAATGCAGGTATGACCGAGGACATATTATGAAGACATGGGGCACCTAAAGGCATCAACAAGGGGCAGCTGATCAAAGGTTAATGGACAACAAGTGGCAAAAATTCCAAGGTATGAGTAGAAATTTATTTCAAATGGCATTCAAAGCACATTTTTGCATAGTTATTAAACCATAAGCTCCACTATATGCACTGATTGGCATGATAGCCTCCATAACCATTCCACGACATTCCTCCACAAACCATGCATTTATTTTTCCAACGGCCTCATGATTAATCCTCAGATTTAACTCGTGTTTGGCTGCATTTCTACACTCCACCTGTAATTATGGGACGTGGCCAGTTTGATTACAACTCTCTTCCACCGCATAAATTCCACAGCCATTTCATGAATGTGTTTACGTCTACTCCACAATCGTCCATTTTAAAAATTTTGCCAGGTTCACTTCACTCCCCTACTATTTTATTGAAGCCACAGCTACATCTCTACCTTGTTCACATAAGTCTCCGCTCCATTCCGAGAATTCACTTCCGCTGCCTGTCCTCTGTTTTCCGCTTACAGTCACTGGTTTTCTCCATAAACCCTGTTCACTTCCACTAATCTCGCTGTCTCACCTCTGCTAAACCCTTCTCATGCAGACGAATTGTTAGAACATAAGAAAAGAATGGGTCTATTGTTGAGGGCAGAACCGGAAGGCCCCAAGTTTATGGAGGGGTACCCGCAAGTAAAGAACATATTGAAAAATGCACGATGGCTTCGGTTTATTCAAAAGTTCAGAGGCTACAATAAGGAGATTACAAAAGCTTTTGTGAGGTGTTTTAATGGCCTGGAGGTGGAAATTGGGGACCTCAAGTTTACAGTTACCGAGGCATCCATAGCAGTTGCTACAGAACTCCCTCAAGAGGGATAACGCTGGTTCAAGAACAGGAGCTTTGACGAGAGGTTTTGGACGGTTATCCTACGCAATCCAGGTATGGATGCAACTATATTCAAACGAGGAATTCCTGTTCATGCTTTAGAAGAGTAGTGGGCCAGTTTATTGTTGATTATTCAAAATTTCATTACGTGTGAAGGCCGTTTTGGGGCAATGTATATGTATCATACCCGACCGTTGATGAACTTTTTAGAGAATCAAACCCTAAATATGCCTTACTTTTTATTCCTGAGCTTGAAAAAGATGTGCACAACCATCCAAAAGAATATAGAGGACATAGAACCCCACTTGTATCATCACGGGCTGGTGAAAATTTTAATTGAAGACCAGTTGAAGAAAAAGAGGGATACTTGGGAACGGTTTTTGGTGAGAAACTATTTTCAAGATCCATCTAAAATTCTTGAGAGCAGTACAATAAGAAAGAGTAGGAAAAAGGAAACTAATATGAGAATTCAAGACACTCCTAAAGAAATTAATCAAGAAGATAAGCTGCCTGAAAAAACGGAGGAAAGAACCAAGGATAAAAAGAAAAGAAAATTGAAAGGGAAAAGAAACATAGAGGATGTCTACCAATCACCAGAACCTTCCTTAGAAGAGGACCACCAAACACTATTTGAAAGGCTCACTCACCTTCAAGGACAATCAATAGCAGCCAGGAAGAAAGAAAAAGAAAAACAGAGTATGGAGGAAGAGGGCACTAGCCCACAGCATTTAAGGAGAAGCATCAGGCTTAGAGGAAAGTGGAGGAAAGCACAAACAAAAGGGCCCCATTTTGTTGACTTAGGAGGGGGAACACCGGAACAACCTCTAGCTGGTCATAGCCCACCTCATTCTCAGCCAAATATTGAAACCAGTCCTCCAGATGTTAACATAAGTCCTTCTCGCCCAGACTTTGAAATCAGTCCTCCTCAACAGGGCTTTGGGGTCAACCCAAGGAAAACTTCACCTGAGATAGACCCAAATCAGCAAGATATGTATGATTATATAGAATCCTTGGAAAAGAGAGCCACAAGTCCAAGCACTTCATCCATCCAACCTCATCCAACACCAGACACTCAAATCCAGTCATTGAAACAGGAAACTTTTGAACTAGAGGTCCTAAATAGACACATTAAACATGAAAATGAAGCATTAAAGGAACAAAGCAGATTGGATAATATCATTCATGACAATACCATGCTACATCTTGGGCTATGGCAGAAAAAGAATAGGAAATTGAAGAAAAAGTGCAGGAAGATAATTAGAGCATTGATCAATCTCAAATTCAGATGCTTGATGAGGAAGCCTAGGATGTTAGCAACACCAAGAAAGAGAAGAAGAGGGCTCGATGTACTGGTAGAAGTCTCAGAGCATATGATTTGAAGGGGGGATAGTCAAAATTTTGGTTGCATGGGGACATGAACACCTTCACAGTGGGGGTACGTTGAGCCCCGAACTTGCATCTTTCCTACACATTTTTCTAGATTCTTTCCATTTACCTGGACCTCCTACGCTATCAACATCATTGCATATTAGTCATAAAAGAGCATTTAAAGTGGTTTTTTGACTATGTCCTTGTGTTTGTTGTTTGAACTAGATTTTTTCTTATGAGCTGTGGAATCTTGTCACTTTCCGCAGCTGGTTCAACTTTCCACAACCATTTTTTTTAAACTACATGTTGCAGGTGTCACGAGGCAAAGCAAGCCACATGGGCAAGTTGGAAATGACTTGGACATGGATCAAGTCCCAATAGTCCAGTTGGATTCATCAAAGAAGGTCGTGGTCAACGGTGGTCAAGCAGTGGTCAAACAGGAGAGTCCTACTGCAACAGGACTCCGTTTTCAAGCACGTGAAGACTTTCGTGGCCGTTTCTAGATCTCTGGAGGCACGCTGACACCAGTAGGCTGACCATGATGTGGATCCAACAACCGCTTTCAATAGATTGCCTAATCTCTGAGACCACGATGCTAAATCCATGGACATTGTTCTTCACGTGTCCTCTGTTCACGTAGTTTTACAGGAAAACAATTATGTAACCTTTGTTATAAATAACGTGTTCTTATACGCATAGTAGCTAGTCTTTTGAATATGATTTTACTGTGAAGAACTCACTATGCCATGACACTAGCTTATTGTTGTAACTATGTTTTGAGATATATATAAGAAGACTATGTTCTACATGCTTGCGTGAACGTAATTTTGGATTGATAGCTTGTTGGCTGAGGTTGTGCAGAGGGCCCCTGCACACTAAGGTTTCATTTCCATTGTTACTGTATAGTGTTTATGTATCATTTCTTTATTTTCACTGCACATGTTTTATAGCTATTCACTTGTGTATATATTTCTAACATTTCACTTCTATCCATTACTTTACAAGCTTTGTATAACGCTGATCAGTGTGTGCATGTTTCATGATAGAGTAGGCAGCCCAGGCATTTGTATAAATTTTCACAATAACTAGTGATATGGAATTGATCCTCTGTTGACTTTACTTTTCTTAGTTTCTTTTAAGTTCTATTTTGTTGATTTTAGTCTTGTTCATTTGTTTTGGTAAAGTTAGTTTAGAAATCAACTCACTCATTTCATTGACAATTACTTCCGAAAGCCATAGCTAGACTAACTGGCGAGGGATTGAAATATGAATGTTGTGAATTGATTTTAGTTTACTTTTCTGCAATTAGATATTGGATTGCTCATTTCATTGACAGTTACCTCCGAAAGCCATAACTAGACTAACTGGCGATGGATTGAAATATGAATGTTGTGATTTGATTCAAGTTTACTTTTCTGCAATTAGATATTGGATTGCTCATTTCATTTACGGTTACCTCCGAGAGCCATAGCTAGACTAACTGGCAAGGGATCGAAATATGAATGATGTAATTTAATTTTAGTTTTACTTTCTTTGCAGTCTTTGATTTCCTTGAGTGCAGTAGCTTAAATCATTTTTCTGTATTTAGACAGCAGCAGAGATGATAGTTTCATAATCAGTAGTTCATTAATTACTTGTTTTAAATAGCAGCATATTTTTCATTCTTGATTTAAGTATTATTTTGTACTAGTATGTTCTAAGACCTTCTGAAGTGTTAAGTTTTGGGAACCCTTATAAAGGACATAATTGCCTTAAAAATTATAACCATACTTGCCTTTTAGAAATTTAGGAATAGGAATTCCATAAACAAAGATAAAAACCCCCAAAACAACATAAAAATAAAAAACGACAAAAGTAAGAAATAGGTTATCTTGCACATATAGTGCACCACACTTCGTCAGCTTACGAATCCCGGATGGATAATTAATGTAGCAATTTAGGACACACTAAATTGACCAAACAAAAACCACATGCAGATATTCTGTTTCTGTCATCCTGCAAACACACAACAAAAGGAAAAAATGACAAATCAAGACAATAGTAGTTTCATTCATCCCTACCTTATACCCTCCAGCGGCGATTTCTTCTCAGTCGAGAACTCCATCAGTAGGTTTAGCCCTGCTCACGTATTAGCTTGAATTTCAAGAGGAGAAGCAGCTACAGGAAATCCTACAGGATTCTTGTAGCAACTGATCCCTTTGAAAAACATACTGCAGAGACTTGGCCAGCGCAACAGGATGTATGAAGAGAAAAGTTGAACAGGAGAACATCAGCAAAAGCCTGAGGCTAAGCATGCAGAGAGCAAGTAGCAACAGCAGTGAAGGAATGGGTTCCAAAATCCAAAATATGCATAAGACGATTGCGACGGAGCAGGTAAGTGCCTAAACCTATTCCTCAATTACAAGAATCATATTTCAACGCTGCATGACTATGGGAATGGTTACGATTGAATGGAATTGGTGGCCAGTTAATTGAACACCCTCATTCAGTTACACATCCTCGTGGAATTCAAACGAGCCTCGTCAAATTCAAAACTGTTGATCAGATATGCAGCCAGCACGTGTGGTATGTCCATTCAGGAGAAAACATTCGGGACTGGTAGTGGTGGCGGCGGATAACGGGAGTAAGGGAGGTTATGGCGGTCAGTCGGCATGTAGAAACATTATGACCATGATGTAGGACCAACGATCCAGATGGGGATAATGTACCCATCCGGCCACCTCATCTCCTCACCACGAATCACGCCAGCAATTAAAAGACAACTCAGTTGAGGCCTTCGCCACCCTTTGTTCACTTTTCATTCACGACGTTCTCGACTGGAGTATGCATCGACCACTTCCAGAGCAGTTAACTAGTCGTCCTCTGCTAGTTCTCTACCAGTTTTTTTTTAAAACCCTCCCGCCTATCGGGCTCTATAGGAGCACTGTTTCATTCTACAGGAGCCGGGATATTTCTACAGGAAGGTTTCCACAAGAAAGGTAGAAAACAACTTTGCAAAAGGAAAACCTGAGATTGTCATCGAAATTCAAGCTCAAAACGAGGTAGGCTCGGGAAAACCTCTCTACATATGACTTGTTTGAGTAAGGTGGTGAATTAAACATGAAATTATATTGAAAAAGAGAGTGAGTCCGCCTGCATACTGAAAAAAGAAAGTGAAAGTCTGCCTGGATATTTTCCCTGAGTGTACACCATTTTTGTTTTCTTCTCTACATCTGAAATCTCCTCATCCTTTTTCAAATTCTCCTGTAAGGAAGGCACATGCAATAGTAGAGGCCAGCCTTTGTGTGTGAAAATAAGAAACGAATTTGCATATCTATCTACTTGCTAAAAAAAAAGGAACCTGTATCCTTATCCTCTGTTCTATATAAAAGAAGAAAAAAAGAAAAGAAAAACCTTTCTTTTCAAAAATGGAAAGTCAAATTTGGGGTAATAGCAGTTTGAAACAAGGGGAATATTGCAATTCGCTGTTGTGAGAAGGAGCACATTGAAATTCCTCCTACAATTCAGAAAAAGAAACAAAATTCAGTTGTCCCTCTGTCTCTGATTTTCTTTGAAATTGTTGTTTTTCTCCTCACCTAAGCACTTCAGACACCAATCAACACCATGCCAGGAGCATTTATGAAGAAGGAGCCCTTGGACTCCAACCAATTACATGAGTAACCTGAGGTGGTGGCCCTTTTCACCAGGGAAAATTGGATGATCTTCTTGATAGAATACATGGATATGGTGATGAGGTAACGAAAGAATTTCTGATGGCTTTGCAACCCCATTAAAAAACTCATGCCATAATCAAATTTAGGGGTCTGTCCCTAGAACTCACCCCTAATTTTATCAGTCAAATTATAGGCCTTCCTCCTGGGCTCCCCTGGAGTAAGAAGGAAAACTCACTGGGACAGGTGGCCAAGAAGGCATTTTTTCAACTGGGGAAGGATCCTGTAGAGGATAAAAATGGGGTCAGGAAGACAAGCTTGCCTCCTCCATGGAATGAAGTTAGTTACCAAATAATGAAGTATATCACTTGTGAGGGAAGGTTCAACATTGTGTATGGTTATCACTTCAGGTTACTACATTAATTGAGGTATGGGATGGACCTACCTCTAGTTAAAAAGCTAAGTATCCCATATTTCCTCCTCTAGTCTCTAATCAAATGTAGTACCAAGCTAAATGTAGGAATCCCAGACCAATTGGCCCACCATGGGCTCATCAAACTGTTGGTAGAAGATGCCTTACATACCTATACCATTCCCATAACTTGGGACATTTTCAGAAATATGTCTAGAGATGATGATATCAGAACTTTGGCTAAGGATATCAGCCCATTTGGCAGTTAGGAAGAGGAAGAGGAAATTGAGGAAGAAGGGAATGAAGAGTAGGAAATAGAGGAGGAAGAGGAAGCATAAGAGAAACTTGAAAAATCTACAGCAGAAAAGAAGACCACCCCAAAGACAGAGAAAAGGAAAAGAACAGGAAGTGAGAAGAAAAAACCTAAGAAAGTCCAGAAGAGGACTGCCACAAGCAAGACAGGAACCCAGAAAGAAAATGAGAAGCCATTCCCAGAAACACAAACAGAAACAGCAGGCACGGAAAAGACAGAAAAAGATGAAAGGGAGCAGCAGTAGGAAGAAACATCCCCGGAGACATTGGCAAAAGAAGTAGCAGCTATGCTGGTTGCATTAAGCACTCCAACAAAACAAAAAGGAAAAATAAAAAGGGAAACATCAATGTATTTTAAAGCCAGAAGGAGCACCAGGATAAAAGTGGGCAAGCCCGAGCCTCCACCAAAGGAACCTATCATAATCATAGATGCACCTACTGAAAAGAAGGAGGAATCCTCCTCCAAAATATCTATCGCTTATGAGAGAGGAAGTCCCAAGACTTCCACCTGGAAGGAGAAAATCAGACTGATGGACACCAAAATAGTTCTACAAGAAGCTAAGACTTCTCTACAGGAAACGTTGTCCAAGTTAAAGGAGATTGAAAAAATGGAAGAGGAGGCAGCAAAACAATCACATGAGGAAGACAATACCGAGGAGATACCCGAACCAAGCCCTCAACCTAATTTGGGCTCATATTACAACTTGCTATATGGTGGGAAGATCATCCCACAGAAATTCGCTATACCACTTTTCTTTGAATTAGAGCAAGAAAGAATTAGAACACACACTTGGATGAAAATTGCTAAATCCAAGGGAGTTGTAGATATAGGCCACATGGAAGAATAACTGAAAGAATTAAGAAGAGAGTTGGCAATGGTGAGATACACTGAAAACATTAAAAAAGCCCAGCTGCAGGAGGAAAATGCACTGCTGAAAAAGCAGCTACAACAACAGCAAACTCAAAGGGCAGAGATAACACAAGTTTATGAAGAACAACACCTACAGGAAGGTCCCCTAGCAGGATAGGAAACAACACAAGAAGAACAACCAAGGGAAGAGACACAACCTGATATGGAAATATTGATAAAGCAGCAACAAGAGAGGGAGTCTTAGGCAGCAGCTGAAATACTGATGCTGAAACAGTAGTTGCAGGAAAGAGAAGCCCAGATGGCCTGCATGGCCAGCTGAGAAATGGAAGCCTTGCAATGTAGACAACCAGCTAGATCTTATGCATTGTATCTTAAAGACCAATGGCTTCAGTTTCAAATCAAAACGTTGGCCCAAAGGGGCACAATCCCTTTCCAACATTATGGTCAATTTATGCATCTGTGTGACACTAGTCCGGCTAAGGACAAGGCCAAATTAGAAGAGTTTTATTTACATAATAGGGCACTCCTTGATATGAACTTTTGGGACCCCAATGCTGCATTGGGAGATGTACAACTCATGGCTATGGCTTCCTGGATGAGTCATGAGGAAAAAAGGGCAGTGGAAGTTCAAAAAATCATGGCCAAAGAACTGAATGAGCCCTTGTTAACCAGGGCAGAACCAGAAGACCCCTCAGCTCTAGTATATGCTCATCAACACTTTGCCAACAACCCTCAAGTTCTCCCAGATTATGTCGAAAGGCAAGCACAAACCATCGCCCATTTTGAGGACATGGAAAGATTATTTGGTGATGATTGTCTTCATGCTTGTATGAGGAGATGGAATACACTATCCTATAGCTTGAAGATCCGGGAGTATCACTCCCCAACTAGAGTGAGGGAGGATTTGGCAAGAGTGCCCCTTTATAAACAATCAATGCAAAACCTGAAGGCCAACTGGATTGGCCTAAAGTTCAGTCCTCCACTACTCTTAGGACTACTAGAAGGGGTTAAAGAAGAAGAACAACAACAACAGTGAGGAGGAGGTAGACAGAAAGGTAGGTTTTCATGATAGAGAAGAGGAAATCACCTCAGAAGCATGGGATGTCAGGGAAGCAGTTAAGGCCATCAAGGATGAAGAACTGGATTAGTTGCTCAAAGGATGAACAACCCATTCAGCAGGGGGGTGATGATGAGCCCCATAAATGGGCAACTATATGGGCTCATTTTGCCTATTTTTTTCCATTTAATCCACCATTCTCCATAGTTTTGTGCATGTTTTTTAATATATTTATGTTAATTGAGTGAATGGGGATAGTCATTTTGCCACGAAGTCTAATGAGTGTTTATTGCAGATTTTTGGACATTTTTGGACCAAGACTAGACATTTATGAGTAGATTGACAACCAAAAATCAAAGAAACCAAGATGAGGACTTATAGGAAGGGTGTCTCCTACATTAATGACCCCTTCCTTGAGTTCTCCACCAGCAGCTTGGAGCTCAAAGGCCACCACATCGATGATCACAAGGGTACCCAAGCAGGTCTAATGAAGTTGTTGTTATCTGCAAGTTTTGGCAGCTGAGTTCCTAAAGTTTAGGAGGACTGTTGGGAGTCCTCAAGTTGTATAAATAAGAATGCCTTAGGCCTCAGTAGGTTAGCTATTGAAGATTTTATTTTCGCACTTTAGTGCAGCTCTGCATTCAGCTCATTTTCGAGCTCTTTCTATAAACAATTTTGTGACATGACTATTATTTTTTGATCAATGAAGATGAATTCAGCCTTGAACCAGAACTGATATTCCTAAGGGGGTTGTAGCTCTTGGGGTTGGGCCCAACCCAAGTTCCCAGTACCTCCTTATTGTATTTATATGTGTTTTTCTTGCATTCATGAAATAATTTATGTTATTTAGATTAAATCTTGCTTTATTACTTAGGTTGTTTTTTATGATTAGAACAGTTGTTATTGCTTCAGGTTGATTAGTTAGTTTGCTGCAATAATAGAAAAGATCCACAAAAAAGGCTACCAAGTAGGCTTTGAGCTCCTTTCTTCCTTCTTGGGACCATGAATTGAGACCTAAGCACTCTTGCTGCCACCAAAACACCGTTTTTGCTTTCCAATGCAATTGCTAGTGTTAGATTTCGAGTTGGAAAAGTTGATATCTGTTGTGTTTTCATGCTTAGATCTGTTCTTGCTCAGTTTCCATAGCTTTCTTTCATAATTTCCTATCCATCAAGTTATGTTCAACACTTTTCTATTTTCTAGGTTAGAATGGGGTCAAAAATAAGTAAAACTCTGTTTTCATAGTTTTTGCTTGGGACAATTTTGAAAAGAAGTGTGTAGAGCACCTGTAAGACACTCCAGCCTAACCTTCCTCCATCATACAACCTACTTCAGTCTCTTTCTCAAGGTTTTCAATACTCATTCAGCCACACTTTCTCAAATAGCCCTAATTTCTACGTTTTTGTCCAAAATCTCTTCCTTCACCTTTGAACAACTCCAACCATCTTCTTCACTCCTGAGCTTCATTTACAAGGTCCTAGACCCCTTAAAATCTCTATCCATCATTCATTTCCAATTTACCACCATTTTTCCTTCTCCAAACCTTCAAAAATCACTTTTGGCCTACTCCTATAGAACTTCTTGTAGATCCCCTGCAGACTTCTTGTAGAAGTTCATGTGAGCAATTTTTCGAGATCTGATCGCCATGGAATTCTCCAGAAGGATTAGGGACTCCTTAGGTCCTCTCCACACCTTCCTCATAATCTACAATAGCCAAATCCACCTTCTTTTGCCACCAAACATCTGCATATTCAAATAAGTAAAACACAACCATAATAATTCTACATAAAATTGCTCAAAAGTACAAAAAGATGGTTCTTCCACATTTTCCTTCAGAAGTAGCTTAAGTACATGCATTTTATCTTGACAGTAGTCCATGGCATCCATTTCAGTAGTTTCATCTCTTTTTCTTACAAAGGTAGGGCTAATGGGTAAAACTAGGGTTTGCTAGGGTTTGCATTTCCTTTCAACTTTCATCTTCTTTCTACAAGTAGAATAGCCTCTTTTGAGTTAGCTTTCTTCCATCACAATTAAAAGCTTTTTATGAGAACTCATAGAATTTGGCTTGAGCTCCTAGCAAACTTGTGTTAGCTGATCAAGTGACAGCCTGTAGTAAGAGCTAGTACTTGTGCATACAGCACTGTCGCTTCCAAGTTTGTTACGAACTACCGGGTTGATAAAAGTAAAGAAGGGAGTCCCAGGAGTTGCAACCTCATTGTTGCAATACTGGAGCCCACCAACCCTCTCAATTAAGGTTCCCCATTGATCGAAGACACTGAGCTATGCTCTTATCCCCCTGTTTGATCTCTCAAGAAGAGAAATTGAGCCATAAAGCTCCTAGGGTTGAGGGATATCTGGAGAATAGGTGTGTGTGATCCCTAGCCTTTGTGGTAGGTTGGTTATCTCCCCTATTGCCACAGTATAGTGTGCGTGATCCTTGTCTTCTATAACAAGTCAGGTATCTCCCCCTATCAGGTCTGGAAGAATATATCCTAGTTGTCATCTTATCCACAAGTTGGGCTTTTTGTTTTTTCCCTCCCCATTTGGCCAATGGGTGAGGAGACTTGGGTGTCTGTGATCCTCACCATTGGTAAGTCAAGTATCTTCCCGAAGTTGGAGGATGTAGGTGTTCTAATACATGAATCTTTAGGGTCAAGGTGGGAAGATCAATAAAAAATAGGATGGATGTGATCCTTACCTCACTTGGTAAGTGGTACCTCACCTATTGTTGGATATAGGGTGGTATATTTATTTCCCTTATGATGATCCTCTTCTTTAGGTTCGAGAATGTTTAGAAAATGAGTAGAGATGGACATATATGAGCAAGGATGAGACATGATATGTTTTAGCTATGATGATATCAAGACATTTGAGAAGAGATTTATGACGTAGTCAGAAATTCCTCCCTAGTTGAGAGGGAGTGTTGAAACTTGGAAGCTTAGGAAGAAATTCCCTCCTTTGGGAAGCCTTCCTCATTCTCTGTAGACCCTACAAGCCCTTGGAAGTATTTAATTTGCACAAGGAAAATTATTGTTTTTAATGTGAAATCCACATGCACGCAAAAGTTCAAGTTGACCTAGGCAAGGAAATTTGAATTACTAGGACACAAATAAATACACTTCATGTCAAATTAATTGGAGGCATCAACGCATCATCATTATTCTATTGATTGGTTTGTATAGCTCTAAAATTGTAGGTCTAAGGCTGCATGTGCGAAGGAGAGAGAAGGAGAATATGTTGACCAGCGTCAACTTCTATTTTGAATCTGTTTGACCAGCCTTTGACTTGGATTTGACTTGGGTTGACCGAATTCTTGGACTATTTGGGAGGCTGAGTTGACTCCTAGTTTGATTGAAAATTTTTGAGAATTTTGACCTGTGTTGACTTCATATTCTGGGCTATGGTTTCTGTAGTTTAATGCTTTGACTTTGACTAAATTATGTGGGAGATTTGTTGACTATTTTGACTAGGTTTAACGGAGCTTGAAAGGTTGAGTTTCTTGCTATTTTTACAGAACTCTTTGGAGGATTTTGACTGTTGACTATTGATTGGGTAGGAAAATGTTGATTGTTGTTGACTTTGACAGAACCTGCAAATTTGACTTGTTGACCAAATTTGACTTTTTGGCTCATCTTTGATTGGATATTGGTTAGTCAAAGTTTTGACTTTGATTCATTGTTGATGTACTTCGACATTGTATCTCTCTATTGAACATTGGATGACAATCTAATAAAAGAATAATTTGGAAAGAGTTTTCCCTCTTGTGGGGTTTTTCCCTAGTCTTTGACCAAACATTTTGTTTGTATTTTTCTTGGTTCTCTTCTATTGTATTTGGTTTACTGTTCTATCTACAATTTCTTATTTTTGTTGGAAGATTGAATTTATATTGGATAAAGTGATTGCTAATTGAAGAATAAATTGTAATAAGTGATTGTGTTAAGCATAAAACTCTGGAAGATTAATACTTCTAAAAATTTATTCACAATTTCAGTTTTCCCATCAAATTGAGGATGGTAAGATGAGTTGTGAGCCAATTGGGTACCCAAGCAAGAAAATAATTCAGTGCAAAAATTTCTTGTGGATATTGGATCTCTATTACTTACAATAACCTTTGGTATTCCATGTAGCTTTTGGATTGTTTCTATGAATTTTGCCATACCATTTGCTTTGAGAGGATGATAAAGAGAGCAAAAGTATGCATGCTTTTTTATTTGATCTACTAATACCATACTGATGCTCTTTCCTATATATTTGGGTTTACTTGTAATAAAATACATTGAAACGTCTTCCCAACATTGGCTTGGTATGACTAATTGCTAAAGCAGCCATAGGGTCTTGATGGTATCTCCTTTATTTTATTGTCATACCACACATTCCACCACAAATTTTTACACATATGCTTTAATACCTTCCCAAAAAATATTTCTTGATCCTATGGTATGTCTTCAAGAACCATGAATGTATTCCTATAGGCGAATTGTGTAATTCCAATTGGACCTTATGTTTGAGATGAGAATTCTTACATAAGAATAACCGATCTTGATACCATAACAACTCATTTTTCCATGCAATTTTTTCTATTACATCAGGATCATCCTGTAGATGTTGAATGATCTTGCATATATTCTCATCTTGCCACCATTCTATCCTTGCTTCTTCCACCTAGTTAGATTTCGAAATGGAAATGGCACATAGTAAACCATTTGTGTCTTCCTCTTTTCTTGAGAGTGCATCTGACACAATATTTTATTTTCCTTTTCTATGGATAATTTCAAAGACATAACCCAACATCTTTATGATCCATTTTTGTTTCTATTCTAAAGATATTATTTTCTCTAAGAAGTACTTCAAATTGTCATGATTTGTTTTTACTTTGAAGTGTCTTCTTATTATGTATATACATCATTTCTTAATTTTGTGTAATATGGGCAACGCTTCTTTCTCATATATGGGGCTAAGTAAGTTCTTTCCTTTAACTTTGCTACTTTCAAAGGAAAGGGGTCTTCCTTCTTGCATAAGAAATGCACCAATTTCATGGCCTGAGGCATTACACTCCATAATAAATATTTTGTGAAGTTAGGTGTCACCAAGACTAATCCAGGTGGATATTGGTGGCCACCCGCCTATTCCACTTGGACCCCCAACACTATATGTTTTAGTTTTTTGGTTTCCTTAATTGTAGCACAATTTACTATATTTGGCATTTTTTTGGGTCTTGAACTTTCAGAATCATTTTGAGGCCCTAAACAACATTTTTAGTGTAAACAGAGAGACTAAAAACTTCCCAAACTAACTTATAAATTTATTTTCAGCCTTCTCTTCGAGATCTTCGAAACAAGGTATTATGATAGCCAAACGGAGACCATATGCTAACGTTATGACCCTGAGAAGTTGATGTACCAATTTACCCAAATGGGGCCCACAATTTTGGTGCTTCATCTCCTAGGGTTAGGATTTTGGATGTTTAGGGTTTTCCATTGTTTCTCAATAATATATAGGCCTTTGAGCTTCATTGTAACACAATGGAGAGGAGTTCAAAGGCATGTAGCTACCACATCTCTCTCAGAGATAAGCTATCATCATCTAAGCTAGTCTCATTTCCATCATGTTTGTAAGCATATCTCATTATTTGATATTAATGAAAGGAAGTGTTATTTCTGCTGCATCTTTGTATTTATGGTTAGATATGTAAGTTGTAGCATTCTTGTTTAAGTTCCGATCAGTGGTATCAGAGGTCTGCTTTTTCTCTATTTTTCTTTGCATGTCCCCACTGAGGTTAGGATATAAGGAGTTAGGGCTCGATCTAGTTGAACCTTTGCAAGATCAGCCTTGAAAATCCCAACGGCCTCCAATGGCGGATGAATAGAAAGATGAGGGAGTAGGAGATCCTATCAAAATCTTGCTCGAAGAAGCCCTCGAGCGACAAAGGAACACGATGATGGAAAACTTTTCCCAGATCCTTCAACAGCTACCCAGGGGCGACGCATCTACTTCCAGCAGCTACTCTGGAAGCACCACACCCTTTAAGGTACAAGTTAATTTTGACATTCCCATATTTGAGGGTCATATAGATGCGGATGTCGTAGATAAATGGTTAAATCTACTAGAAGGATATTTTTATATTCATGATTTTTCCAGGCAGGAAAAGATCACTTTCTCACTTCTTAAAACCACCCCCCACGTCAAGGACTGGTGTAAACCTACTGTGAGCAGAAGGATGAAAATTTGACCTCACTGTTTTTAGCTGCACCCACTTGGAATTAATTTTGGGATGCCATCAAGGAGTAGTACTACCCTATTGGAAGCTATGAGGATAAATACATAAAGTTGATCACACTGCGATAGGGAAGGGACCAAGACATGCCTTGACTTTACTAATATTTTTCATACCCTTCACATAAAGTTGGGTATCAAGGATTCAGAGTGGCATTTGGTACTCAAATACCATGACTGCATACACAGGGACATCCAGGATGAGATGGAGTTCCTTGACATATCCTCGCTTGGAACAACGTACCGATATGCTGTCAAGATCGAGCAGAAGTTTAAACAAAAGAAGCAAGACATTGGATCTGCAAATCCAAGAACAAAGGACAAATCCAAGGTGGCATGACCAAATATAACCCATTGAAGCTGCAAGAAAAGAACACCACCACGAAGTCAAAGAAGGACATAGGAAAGTGGTGTGAGTTCCATAAGAGTCCCACTCAGAACACAAGTGAGTGTCGGACCAAGCAGTCATTGGTCATTGAGTTGAAGGCTTCAGAATCAAATGCATGTTCCGACCCTGAGTCCGAACGCGACAAGAGGAACAAAAAAGGGAGGTAGATTATTAATATAGAGCCCAGCGCCACTGTTTCCACCGCCAATATCTAGAATAATGAGCCTGACAATCCAGAGGAGGGGGAGCATCTTTTCCACTCACAAATGTGGGTGAAGGGTTCGCCGCTGCAATTCATTGTAAACAGTGGCAGCCAAAATAACCTCATTTCCACATAGGTCGTGAAGCAATTGGGACTACTGATCATACCACACCCGCAGTCGTACAACATCTGGTGGCTTCACCAAGGACAAGATCTTCGAGTCATCCAGTAGTGTCACCTTCCCTACAATATTAAGCCCTTCACAGACGAGGTATTTTGTGATGTTCTCCTCTCGACGTTTGTGATGTATTATTAGGACAACCATACTTATGGAAGTGACATGTTGTATATGAGTCTAGACCTCGCTCTGTGATTATTTCTTTGGGTGATACATTATACAAGATACCAGAGGTTGCCCCACCTGTCGCCACCTCTTTGATCTCTGCCAAGAAATGCAGTACGATCATCTCCCGAACTAGGAAATTTATTTTCTTTCTTGTTCACTCTCAAAGTAAGGGGAAGATTGTAGCCACATCCATGGCCCCCGAGAAGGGTTCCTCCACACAACAGAAGAAGGTGGATATGGTCATGAAAGAATACATGGACATCTTCTCCTCAACCACAGGGGTATGGTTGCACTATCAGGTCAATCATTCGTTCGATCTAACTCCTGGAGCACCTCTACCCAATGAGCTGATATATCGTCGCTCCATTTTGGAAAATGCCAAGTACAAGCAACGATGTGATCAACATCGGGTGCCACACAAGTTTCAGGTGGGTGACAAAGTCTAGTTACATTTGCAAAAAGAACGCCTTACAAGAGCCCATCGAAAACCTAGACCACTCTAATATGGTCCTTACACCATTACCAAGGTTGTGGGAAACAATGCTTTGGAGCACAACATTCCTCCATTCCTTGGCTTTCCCTTAGTGTTTAATGTGGACCGCCCTCGACCATGATTCCCACCATTGCTGGACACATCTGGCGTTGTAGAACATCTCACACCAACAGAGCTAAACCCAGACTGCATGGAATATGCCACCACTAATCAAATCGTGGACACATAGATCAAGAGCACTCGCTAGCAAAAGATCCAACTATATTGTATTATCAAAGCTGGCCAACTCCTTCACCAAGGAAAGTGGCTCACCAAGGACCAATTTTAGCAGTAGTTTCCCCATCTCATGGAGGCACTCAACGTAATGGGATCCATTACTTCCTAAGGGGGGGGATGGTCTAGGTGGATATTGGTGGCCACCCGCCTATTCTACTCGAACCCCCAACACTGTATCTTTCAGGTTTTCTGTTTCCTTAATTGAAGCATAGTTTACTATATTTGGCATCTTTTCGGGTCCTAAACTTTCAGAGCCGTTTTGAGGCCCTAAAAGATGTTTTTAGTGAAAATAGAGAGACTGAAAATGTCCCAAATAGACTTGTTGGTTTTTTTTCTACCTTCTCTTCGATATCTTCAAAGCGAGGTATTATGATAGCCAAACAGAGATCATATGCTAAAGTTACGACACCGGGAAGTTGATGTACCAATTTACCCAAACAGGGCCCATAGTTTTGGCACTTCATCTCCTAGGGTTAGGTTTTTGGATGTTTAGGTTTTTTCATTGTTTCCCAATAATAAATATGCCTTTGAGCCTCATTGTAACACAGTGGAGAGAAATTCAGAGGCATGTAGCTACCACATCTCTTCTCAGAGATAAGCTACCATCGCCCAAGCTAGTGTCATTTCCATTCTATTTATAAGCATATCTCATTGTTTGATATTAATGAAAGGAAGTGTTATTTCTGTTGCATCTCTGTACTTATGGTTATATATGTAAGTTGTAGCGTTCCTGTTTAAGTTCGGATCAAAGATGAAAGTGGTACATATAGCCTCTTTAAGTTCTTCAAATGCTTTGGTTTCACCTTTAGCCCAAGGAAACACTTAATAATTTTGTTAGAGGTGTTGATATTTGACCATAATTCTTAAAAAATTTGTTGTAATATCCTGTCAATCCTAAGAATCCTTTGAGTTTATTCAAGGTATTTTGAAATGTTCATTCCCTCATAGCTTTGATTTTGTTAGGATCCACTTTGACAACATTGTGTGATACAATATGACCCAAATATTCCACTTCTTGGACTCCAAAGGCATGCCTGAAGGTATTTTCATATAGTTGTTGATATTCTGATAGTGGTAAGACGTTGTCAACATCTTGTACATGCTCTTCCCATGATTTGTTGTAAATTAGTATATCATCAAAAAAATAGTTGCACAAATTTTCTAAAGAAGGTTATGAAAATAGAATTCATCAAGCTTTGAAATGTCGAAGGTACATTTGTAAGTCCAAATGGCATAACCAAAAACCAATAATGACCTTAATGTGTCCTAAAGGATGTTTTGGGAATGTCTTCTTCCCTCATTCTGATTTGATGATATCTAGAATGAAGATCCAAGTTAGTAAAGAAAATTTCGCCATCCAATTCATCTAACAATTCATTAATGACAGGAATAGGAAACTTACATTTGATTTTCATTTTGTTGAGTTGTTTGTAGTCTGGACACATACACCATGAACTATCATTTTTTATATCCATCACCACTAGTGAAGAGAAAGCACTATGGCTAAGCTAAATGATGTCCACCTTTAAAATTTATTGAACAATACATTCAATCTCACTCTTTTGTGCATGTGGATATCTATAAGGCCTAATGTTAAGGGGTACACTTCCAGGTTACAAATGAATAGAATGGTCATGTTCTCAGATAGGTGGAATACCCTTAGGCATTTCTCCAAATACCTTAGCATGAATGTTGATAACTTTTTGAAGATCCACTAGAGCAAAGGATAGAGATTTTTTAACATCTTAAGAACACAATAGTGTGACTACACCTTGGTGTCACTTTTTTATAAATTTTGTCATGCTATTAGAGCTTATCACTTTACTGGGTTTCCCTTGGATACCTCTAAACTCAATTTTGTTTCCTTCTGAGAAAAACCTTATGAAAAGATCTTGGAAATTAAGGGTCATTGTTCCCAATCATTGTAACCATTGGACCACTAATACAACATCAACACCACCCATTTGGATTGTGATCATGGGACTAACCAATAGATACTCCCCCATATTCAAATTAATCTTATTGCACTTCCCTAAACATTTTATGGTACCTCCAAGTGCAATCATCACTTGAAATTCTAGTATTGGATATACAAAGCAATTAAGAAGCTTTTTTAATTTGTAATTGATGAAGATATGGGTACTACCTAAATCAATCAAAATGGTTACCCTTTTCCTTTTTATATATCCTTCTATCTTGAGGTTTTGTGGAGTATTGATGCTAGCCAACACATGGCAAGATAGTGTTGGAGTAGTTTATTCCAACTCTAGATCTTGTGAAGTTTCCACTTCTTCATCTTCTTCATTTTCCTAGTCTATGTAGAATAATTTATTCTCACTACATTTATGGAATTTATTGTACTTGTTGTCATAGTTAAAGCACGGTCCCTTTGCTCTTCTTTCATCCATTTGTTGAGGAGTCAACCTTGTCAATTTAGGAAAAGGAGCATGATTTTCTCTATAGTTATTAGTGACCAATGTCCTAGTGGCCATATTTTAACTTTCAACTTTCCTTTCTAGACTGAAAGCATGCTTTAGAGATTTAGGTTCAAAATAATGCACCTCATTTTGGACGCTTTCCTTTAAAGTACCCATAAATAAGTCTAACAATTTATGCTCTAAAATATTCTTTACTTTGAGGCTCAAATTTTGGAATTGTTGAATGTGCTCTGTAACAAGACCATTTTTTCAAAGATTTACTAGCTAAATAAAGAATGTGTTTCTCTTAATATACTCATAATATGTTATCAATTTTTTTTATAAAAATGGACCAAAATATAACATAATCATTTTTTCTTTCACAAAGCCATTGATACCATACATGTTGGTCTTATTCTAAAAACATGGATACAATATATACCTTTTGTAAATATGCCATTTATTGTATATCAAAGTATTGCTCCATATGAAATAGCCATGTTATAGGATCACTAACATCAAATTTCCTCATATCAATCTTTGGAATGTAGTAGTTCCTTGGTGCTGACTTGAAACCTTAATGATGTAGATATTCGATTGAAAATTCACAATTATCGTTATGGGATTCAAAAGCAATTCTCTACAATTGTGATAGCATACTGCCCATATGATATTTATTCTCAGTGACATGCTTGTCCTTTTGTTCATGATTTCCTTGGATATGCACATCCATTTTAAGAAGCCTCTCTAAGAGAAGATTTTCAATGGAAATCACAGATTTTTATATTTCTTTTTTATTTTCCTTCATCTTCTTTGCTATTCCTTATTTTCATTCATATTATTTTCGATTTATAATATATATGTAGAAATAGGAAAATTTTTAATGAAATGGACAAATAAATTTTTAGAAAATGTCCAAAAAATAGCCAATTGGCAAGCTTTCGCCCTAAAAAAAATTTCATAGGGCATCGCTTTAGTCCATTTGTTTATGAATTACTTAGATTCATCCAAAATGAAATTAAGCAATCAGATATAAGTTATTCTCCCATATTTATACTTTTCATGATCAAATAAAGAGAAACAGGGGTGCAAAACAGAGATCAATGCCTAGAAATGAAATGATTTGCAAGAAAATGCTCAAGTCTACATTAGATCTAAATTGTTAGCATAAAATTTTCAATCTAGATATGATATAAATTCACGTCAAAACCTAGGTTTCAAGAAAATCAAATTAAAATGGGAAAATTTAAATGTTTGTGGTCGAAAAATGTAAAGGATTAAACTAGTGTTTACTTCAGTTGGGATATGGGGATAATTTAGTCTAACTTGAGGTTATATTCATATGTTTCAATTGTTGAGGTCACAAGCACCATTTAAATATTTCCTTGTAATCATCCAACCAAAGGCACTTGAAAATTTCAAGCACTTGGGGAGATTGGTCCTACAAGGATCCAAATCTAGGTACAACAAGATAATCTCTATATCATGTCTAAAACAAGAGGTAGAGTCATAGAATGTCCAAACGCAATGTTCTATATCTAAAGATAAATTATAGAAAAGGATAAGAAAAGAGTTAATTATACCTTACAATGATTTCCAAAAGTGCCATGGTGCCTGTTACTGCTCAAACTAATAGGGGTCCTAGGAGGGGATCCTATAGAGAAACTACTAGGTCAAAGGGAAACGATGGAGCGATATCCCAATTTCACCTCAGCTGAGACTCCCTGCTCTTTATGGAATTTCACCGATGGGAGGAGATCCCGTTTATGGGAATCACTAGGAAGGATGGACCTATAAGTGGATAGAGAGTGATTCCTGAGGCCTATTCACACAAGAGACTCAATTAGATAGCGTGTTTGCTTTAAAATCAAGGATATGGGCTCTCTAGGAAGTGCTAAAAGGATTCTTGAGCCTAGGTTTGGAGGATGTGCCTTAAAAAGGGGCTTTCTATACCTAAGGATCCTTATGTATAAGAGGCTTCTATGTAATCCTTGTGGAATTTGAGTTACAAAGTTGTCGAACCACACAAAGCTAAGTGGACCAAAAACAAGGTCAAAGATATGGAGTTGATCAACCTATGAGGGGTTTGACCTAATAAGGGTAAAATATGATCAAGGGATTAATTTCCTTTTGAGGTTTGAATGCAATCATCCTAATGAGGACACTAACCTAAGTCAATCTAAGGCAATACTTGGTCATGTGGCTAGGTATTTCTATATCTCGGGATTCCATAGTCGAGGTTACTTCAAATTTGGAGGAATTCTAGACAAAACCCTAGCGCATTAGTGGACAAAAAATTGAGGTGATTCGTTGGCTAGAATAGAATTTTATTGATGCCCTAGGAGACCTATTAGGGCTAGGCCTATAAAGAGAAGGATAAGGCGAGAAAAATAATTGCTTAAGTTTACCACCAGTGGTTGGATTAGTGCCTTGCCTTTGGGAGAAATGGGGTCAAGGTGAATTTGTGACTTGGAGAGAATTAACCCAATCAAGGAGGCCTATAGGCAACTTTGCATGGAAATTAGGGCATAAGAGAAGTTATCCAAGGAATTTATACTTCAATGTGCAATGTTTGATGACTTATCAAGGTATATTCAACAAAAAAACCTCTAGGAACATTCACCCACTCATACATGACAAATGCAATGATGCAACACTTCAATAGGTCAAAATTTCACCCATTTGCGTAATATAGCAGTAAATTTCATGCCTAGATAGAAAAAATCCCAACGACATTCATGTGATATGATAAATACAAGAATAAAAATTAAAAAGAAATCATTTACATGTACAATGAGTATAACCAATCATCAAATCATGACAAGAATGAAGCTCCAAGACCAAGAGAATAGTATCGAAACATCAAAATTCATCCATGAAACCAAACTGATCCTCCAAAAGTGAATGCGAAATTCTTCAAGGAGCTACTAAACCCAAACAAGTGATGATGAGAGAAAGGAATCACCTCTCATCTATTTATACCATCTATAATGATTTTGATTTGTCTATTTGGCCTAATTAAGCCCCACATAATAAAATAATGTGCAATACTAACTTCCCTTGGTGACAACCCACAAAGATAACTCAATAACATAAAAATAAGCCTCTCAAGAGGGAAGAATAATCAACATAACGAGTCATTGCGCCATTGAGAAGGCCTAATGGAGTCCAAATGTGTCAAGTTGAGTGAAAAGGCTCCAAACATAGTATACAAAGTGTTGGCTCCTTATTTTCCAAGAAAGTCACATGTGGTGCTCCCAAGTGGGTGTGGGGCACAATGACATCCTCATGGGTCTCCAAGTGGATTGATAATGCATGTAAACCACTTGGAAGGGATAGAATGATCATATAAGACCTACCTTTGTCTCCTACAATGAGGCACATCCTGATATGAACCTTGGAACATCTTCCAAGAGTATGGTACAAGTGTGGAGTCAGTTGGGCATGGTGAACCAAGTGCATCATCCTCATCCAAAAGGTGGAACATGAGAAATAGATGAATGGTTTTGTGGATCCATGAAGTACTTTTTGCTATGGTGGAGTCTCATGGCTCTTGACACTCATCTTACAAGTTCCAATATGGCCCTCTGGAGGGCTTGGACCCTGTATAGGGAGACCAAACCCTAAATAGGGACCCACCTACAATCTTGCATAAGATCCAAAGTGTCCCCTTTCCCTCCAATACAATAAATCATTAGAGTCATCAAATAAAAGAGATTACAAATCATGGAATCAAGTGGGAAATTCATGGTGGCATGCCCTTCCATAGTGGGATTTGGCATGTACAAGTGTCTCCAAGTATAATAAGGGGGTTAACCAAGGACCCTATTAGGTGAGGGGGTGACATGTCCATGGTACATCCATCAAGTGGTACGTGGCATGTGATATAATGGTCAAATGGAGTGGGGATCAGGGGAAGGCTCCAAGACACATGCCATGGTACAAGGGTAGCTATAATAGGGGAATCCCACGCTTGGGTATATGAGGGTAGGAGGGAGAAAATGTCGTACATGAGTTGCACTGACCTTTGTTTTTCCACCCTTATTTATATGTATTTTTCCTTTGATTTCTTTTTATTCATAACTTCTTGGGGCTCTAGGGGATGAGAGCATGATTGTGTAGGATACAACAATAGATACCCCCTTTAAGATGGGGCAATGCATTGCCCACCAAGGGTTGGGACAGTCATGGGTTCCTTAATGTGGAGGGGGCTCATATAGGGCCCATAGGAACTAGGGTGATGGTCATATATAAGGTGTGAGCTCATGTTTGGATTTTTTCCACGTGCTAAATGTGTATGCCCCGCCATATTTTGCATTTTATGGTACAATTTCCTATTGGGAGTGGTCAAATATGATTTTTCTTTTTTCTTAGTTGCACCAACCTCTGGGGAATCGTTCTAGGCCCGACCCAAGGTGTGGGAAAATGGGAGGGGAGGCTAACCATATGTGAACCCAGTGGACAAATGTGGACCTAGATGGAAAAAATGAATAATGGGATTAAAATGACCGAAGGGGAATGATGTATATGTTGTGGGGAAGTGGGGCCATGCAACCAAAATAAGGATTTCCCATGTAGTGCCAAACCTAAAGCTAATAGCCATTAAATGAGATCCCATGGACTATGATACAAGGATAACCACCAAATCAAGCATTAGAGACAAAAGTACAAACCTACCCTACTCTTTCCATTGAATCCCCCCACCAATCAATGCCCAAAAGTGTCCATGATATGTAAAAAAAATTATTCAACTACATCAATGAAAATCCATACCTTCAGGGTCGGGAAGCCCACCTTCAAACATACAATCATAACATATGGTTGAGGGACCACATGGTTGGCTCAAGTGTTGAAGATAGTGGCACATCAAGCTATTTGGTGGCTGCAAGGGGCTATTGGTGGTCGCTGAGAATCATCTGAGAGAAACAATTTCTCCTATGATACCACCCATGGATGGTGGGTAACATTTGGCTCCAACTGGGACATGAGTCCTCGAAAGAGTGCATAAATATACTCGGACGGGAGGTCATGATAACACCACCAATCTCTTGGGACTGCAAATATGTTACATGCACATATCAAAGATTAAGCACACAAGGAAACATGTTTTTGTTTTGTCTTATGATCACCCATGATTAATATTAGGCCATAAAATCAACAAGAAATAAAATTTTAGTCTAAATGCAATTTTTAATCTAAATGTATCTTGTGTATCATGATAATATCATATGATGTTAGCTCTAATGATAAAATCAGCATGCAATCCATCCCGACCTACCATGCATGTTACATTGTTCAAATGCTAAGTGTAATCATATAGCCAATGTAGCCAACATATTATTAAATCAATATAAAAACATTTTCCCTTATGAACCATCATGAAGCAGAGAACCCAAATATCATTTTTCCTATTGCAAGATTTTCTTGATGAATGGTAAGGGTGGGGGGTGGGAACATTTTAGGACCATGCATCAAGGGTCATGGGTGAGGAGGAAAAATAAGAATCCAATTCATGCAACCTTTCTTGCAACGAGCATATGAAGAACTCAATAACCAAGCTCATAAATTTTCGATGAATAACAACCTTGGGCATATCCTCCTCATGGCATGAAGAGATATAAGGCTCATACACATCCATAATCACATCATCTTGATTATTGAGGGAGGAACAAGGTGGACTATAATCATCATATAATGGGAAGAACCACAACCCCCTTTCAAGGCATTGGGAAGGCTCCTCAATTTCATGGCTCCCAAGAGATTCATGAAGAGGGCAATCAAACTCATTTTTATTGGGTTGAGGGTCATCATCTTGAAACGTATAAAATATGCCTCTCCAATTATCCATTTATTTCATTTTTTTATAAGATTCTAGATTTGGACTCACCGGGGTGAACTTGAAATGCCTTGAGAGATGCTTACTTTACCCTACAAACATTGACTTTGAAGTTTGATAAAGAACTAGGACTTCATTCTTCCAATGGAGTCGCCAAAATGATATATTGGTAATGGTGTATGGGAATAACATAGACATCTCGTTTCCCTTGCTATAACGCCAAAATGTTACCGCTCAAACTACCAGGGGTCCTAGGAGGGGATCTTATAGGGAAAATACTAGGTCAAGGGGTAACGATGGAGAAATAGCCCATTGTCACCTTAGCTAAGGCTCCCTACTATTTACGAACTTTCACCATTGGGAGGAAACCCTATATAGGGGAATCACTAGGAAGGATGGACCTATAAGTGGATAGAGAATGAATCCTAAGGACTATTCACAAGAGAGGTTCAATTAGATAGCTTGCTTGCTTCAATAGTAAGGAGATGGGCTCTCTAGGAAGGGCTCAGAGGATTCTTGAGCCTAGGTTTGGAGGGTGTTCCTTAACAAGGGGCTTCCTAGACCTAAGAATCCTTATGGATAAGAAGATTCTATGAAATCCTTGTGGAATTGGAGTTACAAAGTTGCGGGACCACACAAAACCAAGTGGACCCAAAAATAGGTCAAGGATATGGATTTTATCAACCAATGAGGGGCTTGACCTAATTAGTGTAGGGAATAAGATCAAGGGATTAATTTTATTTTTAGATTCAAATGAAATGATCCTAATGAGGACACTAACAGGAGTCAATCTATGGAAATACTTGGCCTTGTGGCTAGGTATTGTTGTATCTCGGGATTCCACTGTCATATTTGCTTCAAAATTGGAGGACCTCTAGACAAAACCCCAGCACAGTAGTGGACCAAAAATTGAGGTGATTGGATGGCTAGAATGGAATTCAATTGATTCCGTAGGAGACCTATTAGGGTTAGGCCTAGAAAGAAAAGGATAACGTGAGAAAAATAATCGTTTAAGTTGACCACTAGTTTTCAGATCGGTGCCTTGCCTTTGGGAGAGATGGAGTCAAGGTGAATTTGTGACTTGGAGAGAATTAACTCAATCAAGGAGGCATATAAGAAACTTCGCATGGAAAATATGGCATGAGAGCAGCTACCCAAATACTTTATAATTCGACATGCAATGTTTGATGAATTTTCAAGATATATTCAACAAAAATAACCTCTAGGAACATTCACCCATTCATATAGGACATATGCAATGATGCAACACTTCAATAGATCAAAATTCCAAAATTTTCACATAATGTAGCAATAAATTTCAAACCTAGATAGTGAAAATCTCAGCAACATTCATGTGATATGATAATTACAAGAATAAACATGTAAAAAAATCACCTACATCTACATTTAGTATATCCAATAATCAAATCATGAGAAGAATGAAGCTCTAGGACCAAGAGAATAGTATCCAAACATCAAAATTCTTCCATGAAACCAACCTCGTCCTCCAAAAGGTAATGTGAAATTCTTTAAGGAGCTACTAAACCCAAACAGGTGATGATGAGAGAAATGAATAACCTGTCATCTATTTATACCATCTCTAATGAATTTGATTTTTCTATTTGGCCTAATAAAGCCCCACATAATAAAATAATGCGTAATAATAACATCCCTTGGTGACAAGCCCACCAAGATAGCTCAATAACATAAAAATAATCCTCTCAAGAGGGAAGAATAATGAACATAACGAGTTTTTGGGCCATTGAGAAGGCCTAATGGAGTCCAAATGTGCCAAGTTTAGTGTAAAGGCTCCAAACATAGTGGGCAAGGGGTTGGCCCCTTGTTTTCCAAGCAAGTCACATGTGGTGCTTCCAAGTGGGTTTGGGGGCATAATGACATGCTCATGGGTCTCCAAGTGGATTTATAATGCTTACAGACCATCTGTAAGGGCTAGGTTGATGATATAATCCCTCTCTTTATCTCCTGTAGTGAGATACATCCTCATCTGAACCCTGGAACATCTTCCAAGTGTATGGTGCAAGTGTGGAGCTGACCGAGCATGGTGAACCAGGGGCATCATCCTCATCCAAAAGGTGGAACATGAGCAATAACTGAATGGTGTTGGGGATTCATGAAGTACTTTCTACTATGGTGGAGGCCCATGGCTCTCAACGCTCACCTTACAAATGCCAATGTGGCCCTCTTGATGGCTTGGACCTCGTATAGGGAGACCAAACCCCAAATGGAGACCCACCTACAATCCTACATAATATCCAATGTGTCCCATTCCCCTCCAATACAAAAAATCATTAAAGTAATCAAGTAAAAGAACTTACAAATATTGGAATCAAGTACGAAATTCATGGTGGCATGCTCTTCCATAGTGGGCTTTGGCATGTACAGGTGTCTCCAAGATTAATAAGGGGGTTAACCAAGGACCCTGTTAGGTCGTTTCAACTTTAAAGTGGGTGACATGTCCATGGTACATCCATCAAGTGGTGGGTGGCATGTGATATAATGGTGGAATGGCATGGGGATCAGGGGAAGGCTCCACGCCACATTCCATGGTACATCAGTTGCCTTGGACTTTGTTTTTCCACCCTTGTTCATATGCCTTTTGCCTTTAATTGATTTTTTTCATAACTACTCGGGGCTCTACGGGATGAGAGCATGATTGTGTAGGATACAACAATAGATACCCCCTTCAAGGTGGGTCAATTCATTTCCCACCAAGGGTTAGGAAAGTCATGGGTTCCTTAATATGGAGGGGGCTCATCTAGGGCCCATAGGAACCAGGGTGATGACCATAAATAAGGGGTAGAGTTCATGTTTTGTTTTTTCCCACGTGCTAAATGTGTATGTCTCGATAATATTTTTCATTTTATGGTACAATTTCTTGTTGAGAGTGTCCAAATATGTTTTTTCTTTTTTTTTTAGCTCCATCAACCTCTGGGGCATCGTCTTAGGCTCAACTCAAAGTGTGGGCAAATCCTATGTGGATCCAATGGACAAATGTGAACCCGGATGGAAAAAGTGAATAATGGGGTTAAAATGAGCAAAGGGGAATGATGTTTATGGTGTCAAGAAGCGATGCCATGCAACCAAAATTGGGATTGCCCATGTAGTGTCAGCCCTAAAGCTAATAGTCAGTGAAGGAGATTCCACAGGGCTAGGATACAAGGCTACCCACCAAATAGGGTAGCAGAGACAAGAGTACATACCTAGCCTACTCTTTCCATCAAATCCACCCACCAATCCATGCCAAAATGTGTCCATGATAACTAAACAAAATTACTCAACTACATCAATGAAAATAAATACCTTTGGGGTAGGGGGGGGCACCTTCAAACATATGATCATAACAGATGATTGAGGGACCACATGGTTGGCTCATGTGTCGGATATAGTGGCACATTGAGCTATTTGATGAACGCAAGGGGCTACTGGCGGTTGGCTCAGGGCCATCTAGGAGAAACATTTTCTCCAATGGTACCACCCACGAATAGTGGGTAACATCTAGCTCAAACTGGGACATGAACTCTCAGAAGAGTACACGAACGTACTTGGATAGGAGGCCATGAGAACACCAAAAATATCTTGGGACCGCAGACCTATTACCTGCACATATCAAAGATCAAGCATATGGGGCAACATGTTTTTGTGGTGTCTTATGATCACCCATGCTTAGTATTAGGCCATAAAATCAATAAGAAATAAAATCCTTGTCTAAAAGAAATTTTTAATCTAAATGCAACGAGTGTATCATGATAATATCATATGATGTTAGTTATAATTAGGAAATAAGCATGAAATGCATCCTAACCTACTATTCATGTTACATTATGAAAATGCTAAGTGTAATTATATAGCCAATGTAACCAACATATTCTTAAATTAATATAAAAACATTTTCCCTTATGAACCATCATGATGTAGAGGACCCAAATATCACTCTTCCCATTGCAAGGATTGCTTGATGAATGGTAAGGGTGGGGGGTGGAAACATTTGAGGACCATGCATCAAGGGTCATGGATGAGGAGGGAAGATAAGAATCCAACACGTGCAACCTTTCTTGCAACGACCATATGGATAACTCAAGAACCAAGATCATAAATTTTCGATGAATAGCAAGCTCAGGCATATCCTCCTCATGACATGAAGATATAGAAGGCTCATACACATCCATAATCACATCATATTTCTTATCAAGGGAGGAACAAGGTGGACTATAATCATCATGTATTGGGAACAACCACAACCCCTTTCAGGGCATTGGGGAGGCTCCTCAATTTCATGGTTCCCAAGAGATTCATCAAGAGGGGAATCAAACTCGTCATGATCATTGGGTTGAGGGTCATCATCTTGAAACATATAAAATAGGACTTGTTGCCCACCACCTATGGGTAGTGTATATGGGAGAATTTGTTTTTCTCCTAAATGGTCCTCAATCGGTAGCGAGCATCCCCTTGCAGCCCCCAAATAGCTTGATTTGCCTTTTCTCCGCTACCTGTGCTAGTGATGTGGTGCCTCACCCATATATTATGAATGTATGTTTGAAGGTGGGCCTCCCGAACCCAAAGGTATGGATTTGCATTGGTGTATTTGAGTAGTTTTCCTTATTCGTCATGGGAACTTTGGGGCATGAATTGTTGAGGGGATTTGGCAGAGAGAGTGGGTTAGGTTTGTGTTCTTGTCTCCATTTCTTGATTTCGTGGTTACCCTTGTATCCTAGTCCTGTGGGATCTCCTTTACTGGTCATTAGCTTTAGGGTTGGCACTACATGGGAAATCTTGATTTTGGGTGCATGGTCCTGCTTCCGAACACCACCTACATTACTCCCCTTTCCACCCATTTGAGCCATATTAATCTCTTTTTTCATCCAAGTCCACATGTGTCCACTCAGTCCACCTAGGGTTAGCATCCCCCCCCCCTTGTCCACACCTTGGGTTGGGCCTAAAACAATGCCTCGGAGGTTGATGTAGTGAAAAAGAAAGTAAAAAGCATAATTTGGCCACTCTCAATAGGAAATGTACCACAAAATGCAAAAGATGGTTGGGACACACAAATTTAGCACATGGGCAAAAGCCAAACATGCTCTCTACCTTTTATTCATGGACATCACCCTGGTTCCTATGGGCCCTAGATAACCCCCCGTTCATCATTAAGGAACCCATGGTTGTCCCAAACCCTGGTGGGTGATGAACTGCCCCACCTCAAGGGGGTATCCATTGCTACATAGTACACATCATGCTCTCCATCCTTTGAAGACCCGAGTAGTTATGAAGAAAGATAAATCAAAGAAAAAATTCATATGAAGAAGGGTTGAAAATAAAAGGTTGGGGAAACTCATGTACCACTATTTTCTCCCTCCTACGCTCATTTACCCAGGTGTGGGCTTCCCTTGTTATAACTACCCAATGTACCTTAACATGTGGTCTGGATGATTCCCTTGATCCCCGCTCCATTCCATCATTATATAATTTGCCACCTACCTATTAAAGGATGTACTATGGACATGCCACCCCCCTTAGAGGTTGAAACCACCTAATAGGGTCCTTGGTTAATCCCCTTTTTGAGCTTGTAGACACTTATACATGCCAAAGCCCACTATGGATGGCCATGCCACCATGAAGTACCCCATTGACCCCATAACTTGTAAGCATTATTACTTGATTATTATAATGATTTGTTGTTTTGGAAGACTAGGGGGTGCATTAGATCTTATGGAGGATTGCAAGTGGGTCTTGAATGAGGGCTTGGTATCCCTATATAGGGTCCTAGCTTTCCAAAGGGCCACATTGGCACTTGTAGGGTGAGTGTTGAGAACCATGGGTCTCCACCATAGTAGATATTACTTCATTGATCCCCAATTGTGTTCATTGATTGTTCATGTTCCACCTTTTTGATGAGGATGATGCACCCGGTCCACCATGCTCAGTTAGCTCCACAGTTTCATCATACACTTGGTAAATGTTCTAGGATGCTTCCCATTGCAAATGGAGGGTCTATTTCATCACTTCAATTGTTAGAGATGGTTTACAGGAATATTTGATTCATCTAGAGACCCATGAGGTTGTCCTTGTGTCCCCACACCCACTTGGGAGCACCACAGGTTATTGATTAGATAACAAGGTGATCCAGGTGGATATTGGTGGCCACCCACCTATTCCACTAGCACCCCCACCATTGTTTCTTTCAGTTTTTCAGTTTCCTTTTTTTTTTTTTTTTTTTTTTTTTTTTTTTTTTTTTTT
>APFE030577349.1:122443-165534 GCA_000404065.3 Pinus taeda | reverse complement strand
TGGTTCACGGCCTGCAACTGGCCGCTACATCCACAGGAACGGATCACGGCAGTTCCCCGAAGGGAACTGCTCGTCGGCTTTTTCTATGCTAAGCCTGGCCCCAAGGGCGTCGAGGAGATTTGACCCCGTGACCTCCCATTAGAGAGGTACTTAGCAACGGGAACTCGACCATTTGAGCTATCCCTTGGGGTTTTTTTTCAGTTTCCTTAATTGTAGCATAGTTTACTATTTTGGGCAGTTTTTCGGGTCTTGAACTTCCAGAGTCATTTTGAGGCCCTAAGCGGTGTTTTTTTGGCAATATTCCTCTAAGTGATTTCATTGAAATCACATTTTCAGTTGTATTCCTTGGATATATATTTCAAACGAGGTATCATGCATGTAAAACGGAGATAATATGACCAAGTTATGGCCCCCGCGAAGTTGGTTGCCCAACTAACCCCAATGGGGCCCATAAACTCTTGGTGTTACATCTCCTCGGGGTAGGGTTTTGGTTGTTTAGGGTTTTCTCTTACTGTTCAATAATAGAAAGGCCCTTGAGCCTCATTGTAACTTAGTTCAGAGGCATGTAGCTACCACATATATTCTTAGAGATAAGCTACCATTGCCCGAGCTAGTCTCATTTCCATTCTGTTTGTAAGCATATTTCGTTATTTTTTATTAATGAGAGGAAGTGTTATTTCTGCTGCATCTTTATATTAATGGTTATATCTATAATTTGTTGTGCTTCTATTTAAATTTGAATCACAAGGGGCCATCTCCTTGTCCACTATGTTTGGACTCCTTTTCTTCATCATGGCACCCCTTGGACTTCATCGGGCCTCCTCAAAAGCGCAACAACATCTCTTTGCTAATCATTCAACCCTCTTGAGAGGCTTATCATTACATTATCAAGCTATTTGGTCGGCTTGTCACCAAAAGTTTTGTTATTATGCACATTATTTTATTTTAGAGGCTAAATTAGGCGTAATTAGCTAAATTGAATTCATTAGGAAGTGTATAAATAGGAGTGTGATGGAATCATTTGATCATCATCACTTGGATTGGATCATTCTCTCTTGTGAGATTTTCTCTATTCTATTTAGAGGACGAAATTGGATGGATGGATGAATTTTGATGTTTATATCTCTTCATTTTTTTCTTGGAGCTTCAATGTTGGTATATGATGATGATTGGATATACTTATTCTCACATGCAAGTTCTCTTTTAATGTTATTTTATCTTTTTTCTTATGTCACATGCATGTTGATGGGGAATTTCGCTATACTAGGCTGAAATTTGTTGCTTTTCTTGTGTGAAATAGTGGAAATTTGTCTTTTTACAGTGTTGCATCATGTCATGGGCCATGTTTGAATAATTGAATGTTCCTAGAGATATTTTGTTGAAATTTTATCTTGATAAGTCATCACATATTGCATATCGAAGTATAAATACCTTGAAGCAATTGTCCCATGCACTAATTGCCATGCGAAATTGTTCTTGGGGCCTCCTTGACCAAGTGAAATCATCCCAAGCTTTGGAATATCATTGACTCCATTTCTCCCAAAGGATTAGGTATTGGTCCTGCATAGGCGATCACCAAAAATCATATTCTTTATCACCTCTCCCTCTTTCTTCTAGGCCTAGCCTCCATATGGGACCTAGGGCATCACATTTCTCACAAGTGACCCATCAAAAAAATTCTATCTCCTAGTCTCTACTGTGTTGTTGTGTGTCCTAGAAGCCCTCCAAATTTGAAGCCATTATGGCAGTGGGATCTGAAGATATTTCAAGCCCTAAGTCTGAAATTGTTTCTTGCCCTTTGATTCCCTTGGCTAGTGACCTCTTTGGGATCATTGTATTAATATTATTGAAAATTCTTCCTTTTATCTCCTTCTTCCCCACAATCAGGTCAAGTATACCCGATCAAAGCCACTCCCTTGACCTAATCTTGGGTCCACATTGGTCTCATGTGGTCCCGCAACATTTTGAAGATAATTTCACAAAGGCCACTTGGAAACCAGTTTTCACAAAGATTTATTGGACTAGGCACCTCTTTTACAAGTATTATTTGCAAACCATAGCCCTTGAAATCCCCTTGGCCCTTCTTAAAGAGCCTTACACCTTTCTTCTCAGTAAAGCAAACCACAAAATTGAGTCTCTCTTGTGAATAGGCCCTAGGAATCACTCTTTATCCCTTCATTGACTCATTCATCTATTTATTCCTTTCACACCATGTCTCCTCCCATCGGTGAAAGTTTGTATAGAGAAAGGAGATTTAGTTGAGGTGATAGTGGGTCATTTCCCCATTGTTGCCCTTGACCTAGTAGTTGTCCCTTTAAGATCCCCTCCTAGGACCCCTGCTAGTTTGAGTAGTAACATTTTGGCGTCATTTCCAGGGAGGAAGCTTGTCTCCCTCCCTAGTGAATTATTTAGGAATTGATTCATTAAACGACATTTATAATATTCCTCTGGTGACTCCAAAACATCCTTCTTAGAATGGAAGACCCTGAAACCATAACTTATCATCGAAGAAAGGATGAAGGACCCCAAACTTCATTCTTTGATAAGAGGATCAATATATTGAAGCAAAAACACAAAATTTTCACTCCTCTAAACCTTTCCAATATGATTGGGGCCCTTTTTAGTTCCTTACTTGAGGATCTGGATAGGCCCAAATTCACTAGGGAGGAAGATCCCTAAGATCATCTCGTAAACTTTGAATATAAAAAAAGTGGTTCATCTTATAATGAATTCAAGCACATGATCGCCTTCACCACAACCTTAATAGGAGAGGCCCAAGTTTGTTATTTATCTCTTCCCAAACCCTCCATCTCTTCATGGGAATAATTTGTTGGGGCATACTAGAAGAGGTGGTTCCATAAAAAAGACATAGCCGAATTATACAAGGGTCTTTTGTTCAGCAAAAAGGGTGAAGATGAATCCATTGCAAAATTAAATCAAAGATTTAACATGATCATTCATTCTATTCCCCAAGAACTAACAGCCCCAAAGGAGGTGTCCCTAGCTGCTTACTTTAATTATTTCACGGGAAAATTAGCTTTCGATGCTAGAAACAAGAACCCCACTAGTCTCCTCCGAGCTCAAAATATCATTTTTGATCTAGCTCAAGCCATGAGGCAAACTTCCATCAACATGTTGCAATTTGAAGAGCACAACCCTCCTTCAAATGAGAAATAAATGTCCCCTCACAAAGATGACATGCTACCCAAGAATAACAAAAGAACAAAAAAGGGTAACAAGAAGGACCCCCCTTATCTTGCTATGAGAATCCCTCCAAGCTTAGCTTTGAACATGAATGACCCCTTCTATGTTACCCTTGGGATAAATGGAAATACCCTGAGGTATTCTAAATTCTGGTAGTCCAATTCACATCATGTCCTCAATTATTATGCACAATATTGGACTCAGGCTCTTGAAGGAATATCCTAACAAGATGATTCTAATTTGTGATGAACTTAGGGTATGTGGAATAGTGGAAGGAGAAAGGGCATTTTTTCATGCATATCCTGAAAAAAATTCACCATGAACATAGTCATAGTCGAAATTAACCCTGCATGGGGGGTGATTGTGTCTAAGCAACTAGTTAAGGATCTAGACTTGTCCATTAGTGAATTATATAGCTCCACTATATACCTCCCTTGGAAGGAAAACTCCTATGTATACATTCCTAGACATGATTTTTCTGCCCCTGTGATTACCTCCTCTCAAGAGCTCGACAATGACTTAGGAGAAGAAATAAATGAGCTTGGGGAGTGGAGGATCTTCAAAAACAAACACATCAAAACCCCACCTCCCCTTGGACTTTGGGTAATGTATTTTGATGTGGCCCACTCTAAATATGGGTTAAGGAAATTTATTGTCATCATCTCCCCATTTGAAGAATATATACTAGCTTCCGTAAGACTCCAATTCACTGCACCAATAATATTGCCGAATATGAAACCCTATTATTGGGACTTGAAGCAACCTAATCAAGAAAAATTCAAAAATTACTAATAATAGGGGATTCTAACCTAGTTATCTCGCAAATAAGAGGATTGTTTTATATAAAACATGATAAGTTAAAGCCTTATAGATTAAGGGCTTTAAAGAGTTGTCCTTTCGAGCTGTAGATCGATGCTTAAACGACATGGCCAATGCTTTAGCCATAGCCACATCCACTTCCTCAATCATTCGAAGTGATATCTCTAAAAAATGGAGATGTATATTTGATACTATTCATAGACCATCTATACTTTATTATGAGGACCACTAGCCTATTTTTGAAGACGACCAAGACATAAGAAACTTCCTTCAAAACCATGAAGAACCCCTTAAGAGAGCCATGGACATAATTAATGAGAAACACTTTGATAGGAATGAAATTAGAATCACCAAGCATGATAGCCAAGAGTCACCTGATACATTGGAATACAACCTTGGATCCGAGACTTCGTGTCAAATAATTAAAATTGGGAAAGACTTATCCAAAGAAGAAAGGGATGAGCTAGAAAAATTGTTGAGAGAATTCAAGGATGTTTTTGCTTGGTCTTACAATGACTTAAAGGACTAGAGCCCCGATAATATTCAACATACCATACCTCTTAAGGAAGGGGAAAACCCTGTCAAACAAAAGTTGAGATGAATAAACCCCAAACTTGGTCCTTTGATCAAAGAGGAACTCCAAAAAAGGGTTGATGCAGGAATCATCACTCATCCTAGATTTCCAACCTTGTGATCACTCGCAAGAATACTGGCAATATTAGAATGTGAATTGATTTTAGAGATCTCAACCGTGTGTACCTGAAGGATAATTACCAATTTCCTAATATGGAGAACTTATTACAAATAATAATTGTGTCTCTAATGATGTCATTCTTGGATGGGTTTTCCAGGTACAACCAAGTCATTGTAAAAGAGGAGGAATGTCTGAAAACTTCCTTCACTACACCCTAGGTGACATAAATGTATCTTAGGATACCCTTTGGTCTCCTCAACACTGGATCAAAATTTCCAAGGGCCATGGACTTTTCTTTCAGGGGCCTCATTAGGAAAATCATGGAAATATGCCAAATATGACATAACTCTTGCTTCCAAAGAAAGAAAGGACCATTGAAAATACCTGAGGAAGGTATTCGAGAAATTTAGACAATACAAAATATCTCCAAATACGGGATTAGTATTGACCCCGAAAGAATCCAAGAAATCAATGATATTCCCCCTCCAAAAGACCAAAGTACTCTAAGATCTTTCTTCAAAAAAATCAACTTTCTAAGAATATTTATACCAAAATTTGTCAAGATTGTTAAGCCCTTGAATGGTCTCTTAAAGAAGGACACTCCCTACATATGGAATCATGCAACAAAAATCACCTTTGAAGGAATCAAAGAAAGAATTGCCTCTTCCCCTGTCCTTGTTAGCCCTGATTATACCAAAGATTTCATCATTTATTCCTTTGCCTCTAAAGACACTATTGCTAACATACTCATGCAAAATGACAATGACGGGAGAGAAATGCCCATAGATTTTATGAGAAAACCATTGCATGATGTTGAGACAAGATACACAATCACTGAAAAACAAGCATATGCCCTTGTCAAGTCTCTCAATTATTTTAGAGCTTATGTGGAATATAATAGAATATATTCATATGTACCTTATCCTATTGTGAGAGATGTTCTATCAAAAACTGATTGCCTTGGGTCTAGGGGAAAATGGGTATCCAAAATCTAGGAATATGACCTTGATATTTGTCCCAAGAAATTCATCAAGGGGCAAGGCCTAGCTAAAATGCTAACTGAAAGAAACAACAAAGCCATTAGGGAAGGGGAAGAAGAGCAATTATGTGCCACTTCTATCTAACTTGAAGAAGATGATTGGTATAAGGACATCATTTATTATCTGTGCAACTTATCTTCCCCTCCTCGCATAGTTGATCACAAGAGAATATCCCTAAGGTTAAAGGCATCTAAGTTATGCTTGACCCAAGATGACGTTGGATGGATGAGCTTGATGGGGTGATCCTTCGGTGTGTTAGTAAGAAAGAATTTGATAAACTAAGGAAAGAATTCCATGATGGGTTTTGTGGGGGACATTATGCTTCCCAAACCACTACTCACAAGATCTTGAGGGTTGGTTATTATTGGCCCACCATCTTATTTAACACATTAAACTTTGTGAAGCAATGCCAACCATGCCAATTGTTCGCTGGAAAACAATAACTAATTATCATGCCCATAAGAAATGTTATAGTCGATGCACCCTTCCAACAATGGGGTTTAGATTTTATTGGTGAATTCAAAGATAACTCAAGCCATGGGTACAATTGGATCCTCACGACTACTGACTATTTCACTAAATGGGTTGAAGCCACACCGACCAAGAAAGAAACTGACTAAGTAGTTATGGATTTCCTTGAAAAAAAATATTACCATATTCGGTGTTCCCACCAAGATCGTGACTGACAATGCTAAATAATTTGATTCCATGGATTTAACATCCCTTTGTAATAAATATGGTATAATTATGTCACATTCATCTAACCATTATCCTGAAGGAAATGGGTAGGCTGAGTCAAGCAATAAAACATCATAAAAATGATCAAGCAAGTTGTTGGGGAACATAAGGGGGGATTGTGATAGAAAAATTAAGTATGCCCTCTGGGATGATCGAAAAACTGTGAAGGCCTTAACCAGATTTAGCCCATTTCAATTAATCTATGGTTCTGAGGCTAAATTACCTATCCAACTAAAATTTTCCATTCTTGAATGCCTAAAATCTTTCCCTGATCAACAAGATGTCATACAATCCTGTATTGACCAGATAATTGAGAGCAACAGAAATAGAAGGAAGACCCTTAACCAACTTGGTCATCGTCATGATAAAATGAAAGCTACTTTCAATGAACACGCACGAAAAAAAACCTTAAAACCTAGTGACCTTGTGCTTTTGAGGGACAAGAGAAGGGAGAAGCATGGCATGCACAAGAAATGGGACAACCTATGAGTGGGCCCTTTCAAGATAGTTTATATGGTAGGAATAAAATCCGATCACTTAGAGACTCATAAGGGAGAGTCCATTCCACTTCCCGTGAATGGGAAGATCCCAAAAGAGTATTACCCCGAGGTCACTTGACATTGTATAATATGCATGTCAGAGTAGGATGCACAACATGATGATATTCTCATTATAACTAACATCATATGATACTTCTCATAATATATTATCTGCATTTAGATTAAATTTACATATTTTTACTTTTATGTTGATTTACAACCTCATACTAAGCATGGGTGATCATAAGACTCCACAAAACATGTTGCCCCGTGTGCTTGGTATTTGATATGTGTAGGTAACAGGTTTATCGTAACCAAGATATTTTTGGTGTTCTCATGACCTCCTGTTTGAGTAGCTTCATGCACTTTTCTGAGAACTCATGTCCCAGTTAGAGCCAGATGTTACCCACCACTTATGGGTAGTGTTTATGGGAGAAATTTTCCTTCTCCTAAATGGTCTGTATTCAGCAGCCAAAAGTCCCTTGCAACCCCTAGATAGCTAAATGTGCCATTATCTTCGCCACGTGATCCAACCATGTGGTCCCTCACCCATCTGTTATGAATGTATGTTTTTCAGGTGGGCCTCCTGACCCCAAAGGTATGGCTTTTCATTGGTGTAGTTGAGTACTTTTACTTATTTCATCATTGGCACATTGGGGCATGAATTGGTGAGGGGATTTAGCAGAAAGAGTAGGTTAGGTTTTTGTTCTTGTCTCCATTGCCCAATTTCATGGTTACCCTTGTATCCTAGTCCCATGGGATCTCCTTTACTGGCCATTAGATTTAGGGTTGGCACTACATGGGAAATCCTGATTTTGGTTGCATGGTTTCGCTTCCTGAAACCACCTATATTACTCCCCTTTCCACCCATTTGAGCCTTGTTCAACTCTTTTCCCTTCGGGTCCACATGTGTCCACTGGGTCCACATAGGGTTAGCCTCCCCCTCCCCTTTTCCACACCTTAGGTCAGGCCTGAAATGATGCCCCATAGGTTGATGCAAATAAAAATAAAGTAAAAAGCATAATTTGGCCACTCTCAATACGAAATGTACCACAAAATGCAAAAGATGGCTAGTACATACAAATTTAGCACGTGGGAAAAAGTTGAATATGAGTTGTACCCCTTATTCATGGTCATCATCCTAGTTCCTATGGGCCCTAATTGAGCCATCCTCCATAATTAAGGAACCCATGATTTTTCCAGCCCGTGGTGGGCGATGAACTGCCCCACCTCAAGGGGGTATCCACTTCTACATATTACACATCATGCTCTCCATCACCAAGATCCCCGAGTAGTTATGAAGAAAAATCAATCAAAGGGAAAAAGCATATGAAGAAGGGTGGGAAAACAAAGTTCAGGGTAACTCATGTACCACGATTTTCTCCCTCCTACACTAATTTACGAATGTGTTGGCTTCCCTTGTTAGAGCTACCCAATGTACCTTGACATATGATTTGTATGATTCCCCTGATCCCCACTCCTTTCCATTATTATATCATTTTCCACCTACCTATTAAAGGATGTACTATGGACATGCCACCCCATTTAGAGGTTGAAACCACCTAATAGGGTCCACTTGTTATAGCTACCCAATGTACCTTGACATGTGGTTTGTATGATTCCCGTAATCCCCACTCCATTCCATCATTATATCATTTGCGACCTACCTATTGAAGGATGTACTATGGACATGCCACCCAATTTAGAGTTTGAAACCCCCTTTTCGAGCTTGAATACACTTGTACTTTCCAAACCCCTCTATGGAAGGACATGCCACCATGAAGTGCCCCTTTGATCCCATAACTTGTAAGCATTATTAATTTATTATTCTAATTATTTTTTGTATTGGAATGCAGGGGGATGCATTGGATCTTATGCAGGATTGTAGGTGGGTCTTCATTTAGGGATTGGTCTCCCTATATGGGGTCCTAACTCTCAATGTTTTAGTACTCAACTCTAAAGTAACAATTAGCTCTCCTATTATATTCCAAAGGTTTTCTTTATGCATTGTATCAAAATATTTTTAAAATTCATGTAAGCAATGGAGGAGATAATTTTACTACATACAATTTTCTTAGTGATAACCCTAAGGAGAGACTAGATGGTCCACAATTGAATGATAGTTTCTAAAACCAACTTGAAATTTAGTTATTTTTCATGATTTTCTAACTGTAACCTAATCTTCTTTTAAGAATAAATCCATATAGCTTGGCTAAAATATGGTTAATCATGATGGTCTTATAATTTGAGGGGATATTTTTGTCACTATTTTTAAACATAAGAATAAAGATGTTGGAAATAATACTGAGAGGGGGGGGGGGGGGGGGGGTGAATCAGTATTATCAGATTCAATATAACTTTTTCATTTCCCATATTAAGATTTATATACGCAACTGTGTGTAATGCACCAAGCGTATATCCAGTAAACTTATGATTCAGTTAGAACATTATTAACCATATGAACAGTAAACAGGAGCAGTAAAATAGAACAGATCATCACACACAAGAAGCACCCATGAACACCATGATGTAAGGTGGAAACCCAATGTGGGTGAAAACCACCTACTGCAAGTCTTCTCAATCTTCCTTTTAATAAGAAACTTCTTTTACAATGATTTTGTACTGGTGCAGTCTTATACTAGTACACAGGATTCTACCTGCAGAAGGCTACAACCTTCTCTCGTTTTCCAGACTCTCCTGGAAGGGAGCTACAACCCCCTTAGCTCTTGTACTAGCCGATCCATTTACTAGTATGTAGGTGTCAGCCTACTGAATGCTCCAATATTCACTCGTTTTCCAACTGCTACTGGAAGGGAGATACCATCCCCTTTGTTCTTGTACTAGCTGATGTACTAGTACGTAGGCGTCGACCTACAATATTCTCTCATCCTCCAGGGAACACATTTCATACATTTTCAAGCTGGATGCTCCTGAAGCACAACACCATAATCTGAAAGGCCACGTTTCATCCCATTTTCATACTGGACCCATTAATATCATTGAACCACACAATCAACCAATATCAATCTTTACATCACTCAAAATTGAATCACTGAAAACCCCAATCTATAGAATCAATCAAACACTTCTCATAATGTTGTAACCAAAAAACAGTAACAGTAGCTAGACACCAATTCTGAACCTAGAACACTGCAGCAATAGACAAAAGCAGCTAAAATATATTTCAAGAAAAGTCCGCAACTTCACCAATAGAAACCTGCAGATATCCGCACTTCTTCTGTATTTTTCAGATGTTATTCATTAATCTGTATGTTAGAACCATATAATAGTGAATAGGAACACAAAAAATAGATAGTCACACCAAAGAACACAAGATGTAAGGTGGAAACCCAATGTGGGTGAAAACCCACCTGCTGTAATATGTCTCTATCTTCTTTCAATTAGAAACTTCTTTTTACAATGATTTTGTACTAGTGCTATCCTTTACCAGTACGTAGACTATAACCTGCAGAGAGCTACAACCCTCTCTCGTTTTCCAGCTTCTCTTGGAAGGGAGCTACAACCCCCTTAGCTCTTGTACTAGCTGAGATACTAGTATGTAGGTGCTGACCTATAGAAGGCTACAACCTTCTCTTTTCTTCCAGGGACCACGTTTCATAAATTTTCAGACTTGATCCATGAACATCAAACAGACGTCAAGAATATGTGCATCAATCGATCTCCTTCCACAAACAACTACTGAATCAACCAATAACTGCTCAGAATTCAGGAACCAGAAAACAACACCAATTCTGAACCCAGAACACTACAGCAATAGACAAAAGCAGCTAAAATATATTTCAAGAAAAGTCTGCAACTTCACCAATAGAAACCTGTAGATATTCACACTTCTGTTGTGTCAAACCCACACACCTCTGCACCTGAGTTGTGTCTTGCCTGCGCACCTCCGCACCTACGTTGTATCTATCTTGTGCACCTTCGCACCTGCACTGTCTATGGCCTGCGCACCTCCGCACCTGCGCTGTGTCTCGCCTGCGGACCTCTAGGTATAGACAATTTATCAGTCCTCAAATATACCCCTGACTGTCAGATTCACAGATTTGATCATGCGCCAAAGAGATCTCGACCCATCAATAGAATTGTCTTCTAATGCTTAGATCTCTCCTTGATTCAAGTCCAGCTATAACTCACCAACAGATCACCAGTATTTCAGATCTTGTTCTTCTTAAGATATTCAACACACTTGTGAACAACCAAATGATCTCCTTTCCTTTTTATAGCCTAGGCCTTACTCAAACCATGGTCCAAAACCATCGAGATCCAATACTAGGGACCCAAAACCTGGGTTCAATATTTTAGATGCAAAACCACGGACCAAAACCATAGGCTCAAAAACATCGGACTAAATACCAAGGACAAAACATAAGATTTTCCTCGTGCACATTTTTCTCTGCATGAAAGTCCGTGCACTTTAGGTTCACACCTTTTTTTCGGAACACCTGTGAACAATTCCGCATCTTTTCAATGGTGCACCTGCGGAACCAGCCGAGGACCGCAGCTTTGTGACCAGGAACCTGCGGAGATCTCATTTTCTTCATTCTTTGAGTCTGATCATCAATTCTTTGCTACTGACCTGTTGCACTATGATCTATCACATCTGATATCTCTTCTGTAGATTCATCTAGTTATATAAGAGAGTTGTTCTTCTATGAGTGGGTTGCCATCAAGTACAATACATGCATCATAATGCCAAAAAAAGATTCTTTTAGTCCAATCTAGTTTAGGGAAACTTTGTTTTGTTATTAAATTTAAAAGCGTATAAAAGTGAAGGATAAAAATAGGGCTTCCAATTTTTATAATTTGAACTTGATGCCCTTCAGTGTCCCTAAATTTTCCTTTTTCAAGGGCCTTAATCACTAACTCGATGTCATCTAACCTAAAAACATCATTCTAAAGAATATGGGATTGAAACTTACTCAAGATGTTAGGAGATCATGGAGTTTTTAATGCAATAATTCCAATCAATCATAGATATAATATTATTTTTCTTAAATTCATGAGCTATAATTAGTCTCTATAATTTTAGGTTTGCATTTGAAAAGGTGTAAAGGTTCGTGTTGTTTTCTATCTATTTTTTTCTTTTATTATCACTTTGTAATTGCTTATATTAATAGTTTTTAACCATTTTTTGAAGGGTTCTATGATAGCTTTAATACTAATTGTATACTCTTTGTCATATCAAGGGCTAGTGGTTTTATTTTTGTTTTTATGAAAGGATATGAAAGTATATTTGTTCACAAAAGTAGTGAGCTTAATTGTGAAGTTCGATATCTTTGTTACTTATCGAGATGGTTGAAGTTCCTAGGGTTTTGACCCACTAAAAAATACATTATCATCTAGATCTAGAAAAAATGGAAGCCTAAAGGTCAAGTTGACTTGGAATGAGGAGCCAAAGGATTATTTACAATCAATTTTTCTAATATGGAAGATCATACTGAAATATTTCAAGGTGAGGCTTACTTCTTTAACTCTTCTAACTTATATCTCCACTTTTGGATGGAGCATTTCAACCTTGATAAGGAGGATTTCAAAGTCACACCTGTATGGATCCAACTTTTCTCCCTTATAAAGGAATTTTGGGAGGAAGAAACCCTCAAAGGCATTAGCAATGTGCTAGGTCATTATGTTAAAGCAACTTAGGTGACTAGAAAGGGACACTACTTCCTATGCTTGGATATTGTTTTACGTGGATGTATCCCAACTCCTCCCAACTTCCATTGACATCTACTAGTAAGATGAGCTATAGAAGCAATCCTTGGGTTATGAACACATCACTTTTCAATGCATGCCATATTTTCATAGATTTCCTTTTGTTACAACTAGATCTCACCTAGAATCAAAATCCTCCATACAATAAACATGGATTCATATAGCTTAACCTTTGGTGCAAGCACCCACAATCCTAGTTGTCCAAATAATTTGACACAATGATCCCAACTCAAAATAGATTTGAGTCTTTCACAAATACAAAGGAAATAGAAGTGGAGGAAGGATCTCATGGAGACATTACTGATCCTTTTTCTATAGGAAACGAAAGGTAAAAGGAATATCGCATAAGTATCCCCCAAACATTGTCATCATTACAACTACTAGGAAAAGAACCTATGACTGAAAACAAAGTAATAATGCAAAAGTAAAAAATGAAGAATCTAAATAAGTTTTGGAATATATGGACTTAGATTCCACGGATCTCCAAGAAATGACAACATAATGGAAGGGTAGGGACCCAAATTCAATTATGAGTGCCAAATCCAAATTATTAAGAGAGCATTTCTTAAATCCAATTTGAAACCCTGGTAGATCTCACAGGTAAAATTTCTTCCCCTTCCAATATGGGTGTTAATACGTAGTGTCCTGAAGATCAACCTAAACTTGCTAAAGAATAAAAACGTCAAGGATTGAAGCAACGAACAACTCTTATGAGAGCTAGGACAAATGCTTATGAAGTTAGGAAGAATCATACTGATGATAGAGGTGATTTCCTCTCCAAATCCATCTTTTCAATGAATATTATATCTTGGAACCTAAGAGGCCTCAACTGTAAGGGAAAGTAAAGGCTCCTTCAAAGAAGAATTCATCAAGATGTTCTAGTCATAATCATGATCCAAGAAACCAAAATATCTAGTGAGTGGGTAGTAGCCCTTGTTTTGAAATGTTGGGCTGGGCTTAGAGCATTGCAATAGATGAAAATGGTTAGGCAGGTAATCTAGCAATTATTTCGAATCTCACAGAAGTTTACCTTACATAATTTCAGGTTGCGACCATAATTTTTTCAACTTGATTTAGACCAATAAGATTAATGGAGGAAGGTTATATCCCCAATATTTACGACCGGCACACACCAAGTGAAAAAATAGACTTCCTTTCAATGTTAACAAGTGTTCACACATTAATGCATGGCAATTGAAGGGGATTTAAATATGATTAAATTCCTTGATTAAAAGCAAGGAGTTAAACACCTAGATTCTAATGTGGATCCCTTCAAAGAAAAAATGAATAATATGGCATTGGTATATCTACAAACTATTAATGGGATATTTACTTGGTACGATTATAGAAAGGGTTCATATCATGTGGCCCCACATTTAGATTTCTTCCTTATATATGAATCAGTGTTGAAAAAAAATCTCTTATTAGGAGCTTCCATCCTTCCTTGTAAGATATCAGACCACTAACCGATGTGCTTAAACCTACACATCAAGGCTCGACCAAAGAATAGGCCTTTTTTCTTTGAGATATTTTGGCTTCAAGACCCCTCATTTATATATTAGAAAAAGAACTGGTGGTCTACAACCAACCCATTAGCTAGCTCAACCATGCAAAAATCCCAACAAAAACCTAAGTATCTACAATTCTGCATAACGAAATGGAACCAGGATGAATTTCGTAATATATTTTAGGACCAACAACACTAGAAGAAATAATGACCTATTTGTAATAGAAAATAATTCTAGAAAGAAGGATAGATGACTTGGTTGTAGAAGAAGTAGTTCTTTGAACCAAATCGAAGAACGATAAGTCCAAGAGGAAATCATAACATGCTAAAAATCAAAAGTTAGATGGCTTAAATAAGGTGAAACAAATACTCAATTTTTCCAAAAGTATATGATAAATAATCACATTAGGAACATGATATCTTCTCTTAAGGGTATATATTGTTCAAGGATCCTAGAGCACAAGGATATTGAGCAAGATCTCATTAACTATTTTAGGATTCTCTTAGCTAGGCCACAACAGGATTGCAAAGAGCCTATAAACTCCATCACCTGACAAATTACCTCTCTCATGGGCCCAAATCACAATGAATCCTTAATGAGACCAATTACTATGGAAGATTTGGAATGAGTAGTACATTGAATTCCAAAAAATAAAGCTCTAAGACCTGATGGATTCACATTCAACTATTACAAGACATGCTAACCCTTCGTAGGGAAAACAATATGGGAGGTTTTGGAAGAGTCTAGGAGAAAAACCTCTATGCTACTATCCCTCAACACTAAAGTATCTAACCATAGTGGATTTCATCTCATAGCCCTTTACAACACCAAAAACAAAATCCAGGATTTTCAACTCTCCCATAATATTTATATTCCCTCTTACTCCATCAATGGCTCTTTTCCTTCCTCTTTGAAGTTTTGGTCTTGTCCACCAGTGGGCTTTGTTAAACTTGATTTCAACGGTGCCTTGAATTGTAACTTGGGGTTGGTTGGTTTTAGGGCTTTTTTTTCCACTCAGACATTGGATTTATTCTCCATCTCTATCCAAGTTACATGGGAGTAAAAAACAATAACACAACCAAATTCTTTGGCCTCGAATTTGGACTAAAGCAAGCCATCAAGCAGAACTTTACCAAACTTTGTATTAAGGGAGGCTCACATATTGTCATTTTATTTGATTAGAAATCTACTGAATGGCTCATCTTCACTCAAAATTTCCTTTAGTTGGAGATTGGAAAGCTTTCTTTGTGAATTGGTGTCCTCCTCCTCCAACTACTAATTTCTCTACCTTCTAATATTAGATGAAAAGGTAACAAATTAGATGACAAATTAGCTAATTAAGGATGCCAAAATCCTTCCTCCCTCTACAACACCTTAGGGGATGCTTTCCCCAACTCTCAACTTAAGGAGGGATTCTCAATATTGGCTTCTAAATATATTTCCTCCATAATGGTATGTTTACAGTAGAAAATAATGTGGCAAGAGGACATCAATCCTAATCCACATTCCATCCCAATGTGCCTCTAGCTCTAAGAATTCAATACCTTCTATGTCGATCGAGATGTCACCCTCCTCACTTAATTCTTCACATCATCCTCATTAGTGTCAATGCATTTAGAGTCATAGAGGTGTTATCTCCAGGTTCTTTGATATGGTTTCCATTATCACTTTGGCTCTCACCTTGTTGTGTCCTTATCTACCGTGAATTTTGGTAGAGACTCCTATTTTCAAGCTCCCTCACCTAGTCCCCCTCCACCCCCCACCCCCTTGCTTATCTCTTTCCCTCATTAGAGCTAACAGTGGAGGAAGGATTCAACTCTATGGCGATATACTTAGCCCATGTCCTCTAGGATAATATTTGTCTCTTCTTCAATTTTCATTTCATGTGACATTTTTCTTTAAGTATCTTGTTAGGCATTCATTTTATCTAGTTTTATACACCTTTTTTCTCTAAAATCCATGATGTTTTTACCTAGATATTATGTTTATTGTCATATTTTTTACACATTGTTGGGCTAATTATCTTAAATTCAAGCATGACAAGGTAACTCGTTTAATTTCCCTTGTTTTTCAATAATTTAAGAGGAATTGCGCAAGACTGCTATTGATAATGATTCACCTTGTGGTAGGTGAGCATTAATAATTGATGTTAGTGAACCAACAACTTGATAAAGGATCGGACATGATCATATTGTAGCACGTAACAAATTCCTGGCCTGATCTTGCACGGATAGTATGGTTCTTTCATCAGTTACAGTTTGACATATTGGCGCACTTCCGGGAGAAAATCGAGAATATGGTTTTTGTCTGCGGTGAGTTTTTCATGTTCCCATGTTAGTAAAAACACACCCAATTCGCATGAATGGATCTCTAGAAGATAATTAATGCTTCAACCCAAATTTGTAGCAGTTCTAAAAACAGTGAACTCCTCCTCAATTTACCCATAGATGAGGTCGAATCTAAAAATTATGGGACATGGATTTTGTTCCTAGTATGAAAAATTGAGTATCATGTGAGACTTTTTTTAAAATTTTCCATACTTTGGAAGATATGAAAGGTTAATTGAGGAATATTTGTTAAAAAACGCAATTATCCATATTTCTAAAGTCGAACCCAGATTTGAAGGAAATGAAAAATCAACATATGGAACTATTTTTTAATTTTTTTATGGTTATGAATTATACTTAGTTTGTTCATGATTATTTTGGTTGTTACAACCTATATTTATATTGTAATATATAAAAGAGGGGGAGGGAGGATACTATGGAAGTTTTATTGTCATAACTTTCTACAATTGGTTTAGATTTTGGATACAACTCCCCTCTAGGCACTGGCCTCTGCTCTCTCTCCACACGATGTAAAAACTAGGCATTGATTTAATATGGAAGTTATTGCATGTTTTAAATTTCAGATTTTATGTAGCTCGAGACTCTGTAATTTGATTTTTTTCAAGAGGCAATGAGTTGGTTGGGAGGGCCCCTTAACCCATCTTGTTTTCCTCTCTTGTTGCCCTCTCTTCCTTGGTTTTTTTTTTAGCAGTTTTTAGAATTTCTTTCATCAATTGGTTTGGTGTCATAATATTTAATATTGTTCTCAGATATGAAGTATTAGGGTATTTTCTCAATATTAGAGGTTTCGTGATATTTGTTCTCAATTGAATCTTTTTGTTTTTTTAGTGTAACGGTTATATTAATTATTTAAAATTAGTTGGGCCGAAACCAAAACAACAATCAATACAATATTCAAGATTCCTTTTAGTTGTAGCTCTCCTTTTCCTTACATAGGTGTAGATTTACTCTAGATTACGGGATCAGGTTCTGTGTAGGTTCTTCATCATTCTTTCTTATGGTTCCTTGTGGCAGGAAGCATGCCAGGTTTGCTTTTGCGTCCGCTTCCTTATTTGAGCCATGTAGAATATGGAAAAGGAGATAGGAAGAGAAGTCTTGGAGCACATATTTTAGCTTTTGAAGTGTCTTGCTGAGCGATGGATTGCTGAAGTGGTCATCCAAATTTAATATCTTTATCAAAATTTCTGAGTCCCCGAAGACTTGTATTTCATTAATTCCTTTTTCACATGCTATTTGACAGGCTTTTAGCAACCCAAGAATTTTTGCCTGGTTTTTGGTTCTCTATCCAAGTCCCCAACTGAAGCTATCTTCACAAATACCCTTCGGGGAGTAGATTGCTCGGCCTGCTCCTGTTGTCCCTAGATTTCCTTTAGAGGCACCATCAAAAAAGATTGTTGTTTTATCTTGTTTCCTCCACCAATCTTGAAAATATGCGTTCGTTTCTCGTAGTCTTCGTACAAGAGGTTTACTGGGTAAAGTGGTGTTGTTTATCCTGTCTTGAAATATATAAGTTCCCATCCATTTTTTTCTTCTGAGAGAAGCATGTTATCATTTTTAAGGGGATGATTGGCCACAGTCTTGAGGAGTAATGCTTTTGCTTTTGTTGCCACCTTCAAAGGGGAGTTCAGAATGTTGTTGAAGATCTGTTCGTTTCTAGCGAGCCATATTTTCTAGCAGACATATTTGGGTACTACTTTCCAGATTCTATTCCATGTTGTCTTTCTTTGGGTCATGTGGGGATAACTCATTCTCTAGGTACTAAAAATGTTAGCTACTTTGACTTGCGATGGGGCAGAGACACTGAGGCCTTGAAGGATGCAGTCCCAGACTTCTTGAGGAAAAGAGTAGTCCACAAACACATGCTCCATGGTTTCCTAGGCTTTGCAGCAGAGAGAACGCCTATGTGGCCCGTGAATACCTCTTTTAGTCAGATTGTCGCCAGTTAGCACTTTCCCATGCATTAATACCCAAGTGAAGAAATTTAATTTGGGGAGACCAAGAGGGTCCCAGACTTGTTTCCACACAGATGCAATATGGCTCGAAGCTTGTTGTAGTTAAAGAGAGGCAAATCCATGCCTTGCGTTGTATATTCCAGTCTTTCCCCATCCCTATTTGTCCATCAAACGCATGTGAACCAGTGCCAATTCCGTTAACACTTCTTTTAGGAGGGTCTTTTGACTGCGCATTTGATCTGGAACTCAAGGGATTTCCTAAGTTCACCATTTTCCAGAGTCGTCCCATGTCGAGATATCTACCAGGGTGAGGACTCCTTGTTGAATGAGCCAGTTCTTGATTTCTTTGATTGCTTCATTTTTGCTCAAAGGCGACTATCCCATTATGTTGTCTTGCCAGAGCATTGTGTTTTTTCCATTGCCAGGAATGTGATACAAGTGCTTTTGGAATAACTCTATCCCACGGTGGCAAAGATTCCATATCGATGTCCCTTTGATGTTGTTATCTATCTATATGTTCCTTAGAGATGAGCCTTTTAGATATTTTTTCTTTATGACCTGATTGACAGGGTGTTTGCTGTTTGAGAAGAGGGTCCAAAATATTTTACCTCCAAGAGCCATATTGGCAAGGCCTGGGTCTCTTATTTTTAGACCTCCTTCAGGGATGGGGCGTTTAACTGTATCCCAATTCACTAAATGGAATTTTCTTTGGTTTCCTCTTCCTCCTCTCCATAGAAAATCCCTGATAAGTATGGAGATCTGTTCCATGATATTCTTTGGAGCTAGAAGAAAGGAAGCCTGATAAATAGGTAGGGAGGACAATATAGATTTTAGAAGGATGAGTTTTCCAGCATTGGTGAGCGATTGACCTCCCCAAGCTGTAATCTTGGACTTAATTTTTCTTATTACTTCTTTCCACAATGATAATTTGTTAGGGCCTAGGGTTATTGGTAACCCAAGATATTTGATTTTATCCTAAGTAGCGAATCACAAAAAACCTAAGGAGAGGGCTATTCTTTGAATTGCTTGTTTATCCACATTCCACCCATATATTGCACTTTTCCTTTTATTTATAAGATCTCTTGATATGCTGTAGAATTTTTGAAGAATTCCACTATAAACTTTGGCTATCTTGATGGAGGCTCCACCCAAGAGAAGAGTGTCATTTGCAAATAGTGCGTAATTTAGAGGCTCAATCCCTTTTGTCAACCTAACTCCTAGAGCTGTCCCTGCTTTCTTTTCAGCTGTTAGTTTTGTACTTAGCGAGTCTGCCATCAGAATAAACAAGAAAGGGGAGAGGGGGCAGCCTTGCCTTATTCCCCTCGAGGCTTGGAAATAGTTTGTTGGCCTGCCATTAACTAAAGGAGCTATCCATGGCTTTTCAGTACAAGCTTTAATCAAATTAACAAAGTTAGAGCTAAAACCAAAGGAAAGGAGGACTTTGTACAAGAAGGAAATATTTACCCAGTCAAATGCATTTGCCATGTCTAACTTTATGAGCATACCTTTCTCCTGCTGAAGATAACTGGAATGTATGACTTCTTGTACCGATATTACATTTTCCAATATATGTCTCCCTTTGACAAAGCTACCTTGGGTGGGAGAAATGAGTTTCCCAAGCAGTGGCTTGATTCTGTTTGCCAACAGTTTTGTCAGGATTTTGTATGATGAAATGCAGAGCGAGATTGGCCTAAACCTGTCAAAAGTGCCCAGTTTCACTTCTTTTGGAATTAATGCAAGGAAGGTAGAGTTAGTACTGCCTCCCACTTTGGCTTTTTGGTGAAAATATTTAATCATCCTTAGAAGATCAGATTTTATTATTTCCCAGCAGATTTTGTAAAAATGAATTGAGAATCCGCCAGGTCCTACTGCCTTGTCTGGTTCCATGGACCATATTACTTTACAGATTTCTTCCTTAGAGAAAGGTTTCATAAGACTAGTGTTGTCATCCTTGCTTACCAAAGATGGAATGTGGGAGAGAAATTCAGAGGTGTCTTCTTCACTCCCATTCCCTTCCTCTTTATATAGATTCTGGAAATGATCTTTAGCTGCCTTTTTTAGTTTTTATTTTCCTTTGAGCACAGTCCCATCTGAGCAAGTGATTTCAGAGATATGGTTTCGAAATAGCTAGGCTCTATATTGCCTATGGAAGAAAGAGGTATTTCAATCTCTAGCTTTAAGCCATAAGCTATGAGACTTAAGCCTCCAAGTCTCTTCTTCATGGAAAAAAGCACAAAATGATTTGATTTGGGCAGCTTGTTCTTTTTCTAAATCTAGAGTAGAGATATCTTTACTTTTCAAATGCATTTGTAGATCTGATAATAACTGAACTGTCTCCTTTCTATTACTGGTAGGAGAATTTGTGGGTTCGTTAATCCATTTTTTAGGGCTCTCTTGGTTATTTTTATTTTCTGCTCCCACACAAAGCTGGGAGATCCTGTCATAGGTATGGACCATGCCTCCAGAATAGTATCCATGAACCCTTCTTTCCCTGGCCAAAGTGGGTTGAATCTAAAGGGGATAGGGCCCAAATTTTCTTCCTATTCCAGCTACAAGAGAATAGGTTTGTGATCTGAGGCCAGCTTTGGGAGAATTTTTGAGGAGATTAGTATTTTTCCTAGCAACAAAGATCTCTGTGCTAGGAAGCGATCTAGGTGAGTAGAGATGTGTTCTGCCCCAACTCTATTGTTTTTCCAGGTGTAAAGACCTTTCTTCGGTTTGAAGTCAAGAAGATCTAAATGAAGTATCAACTCCTCTAATAATGGAAGCATTTAGTCCGTACCACTATTTCCACCTCTATTCTCTTTTGGATCAATGACAAGGTTGAGATCTCCAACCACTATTATATTCTGAGAGGAGTAAATGTCTAAGAAATTAGACAAGGTCTGCCAACATTCTTTCTTCTCTGTAAGGTGGACTGGAACATAAAGGTTGAAGAGAGAGATAAAGAGCTTACTAGAGAGGTGTTGAAGTTCAGTGAATATCCAATGTTGGGTCTCAAAGGATCTTTCTAGTTGATACTTGTCCTCCAACCATAATGTTGCTAGGCCACCAAATGTACCTCTTGCACTAATGGCCTTTCTTGCATTTTTTACCAATTTTAATTTTTTGATCTCAAGAAGGGTTTCCCCTTCAATCTTAACCTCTTGGAGCATGAGGATCTCGGGAGTTTCTATTTTCAGAATATCTTTGACTACTTCAACTTTCAAAGGGCTCCCCAAGCCTCTGCAATTCCAAGAGACTAATTTCATTATTTAACGGAATTGGAGTGAGTTGATCCCCCCTTAGAGGGCCTTGTTCTAGTGTTTCTCTCGATAGACATTTCAATGGTGGATTGGTTGCCTTGCATTTTTTGCCTCTCCGCCTCTTCTTCCTTGGCTTCCTTATGAGATTTCCTTCCAACTCTTTTAGAGGTTCTCTCGAATGTCTCATCTTCCAATGACCCAGAGGTTTCAGGGATTTTTTCCTTGTCATTTCTACATATGTGGGTGAGGAGGAGGTTCCTGCTAGGGAGTCAATTTGGGTTACTTCTATGTTCTTCTTTTCTGCTTCAAGTGAGGGGACTTGTCATTCAATCTCCCCTATCTCTGTTTCTAGAATTTCAATTGAAGTGCTGAGGGTTTCGAAAGGGTTTATTGAGGTCATTGTCTTTGGTTGTTCTCCTCTTCCTTTTGTTTGAGCCATTCCTATTAAGGGAGTTCCAGACTCCATCGGTACCTCTTTCCCTTTATTCCTGCTACTCACCTTGGCCTGGACTACTTTCTGCACCTCGATCCATTTTTCTCCTTTCAACTTCTCTAGATCTTCCTCCTCCTTTTTTTTTGCAGTATCTTGTGAAATGCCCATATTCATGGAAATTTTTGCATTTGAATGGTAGCTGCTCGTAGTCTAACTCTTGGATATAAGACTAGTCTGCTATTGTTAACTTTATGGCTTCAGGTATCCCTATTTCCAAGCCGACTTCGACGCATATTCTTGCACATGAATATTGATCTCTTCTCTCTGCTATGTCTATGTATTTTCCCAGGGTGTTACCAATCGTTTCTAGTGACTTCAAGTTCCAACAGTGCAGTGGAAGATGAGGGAGGCACACCCACATTGGAACTGCTGACGGCACATATTGTGTCAGATCGAAGTTTGGTGACCATGAGTTTAGATACAGACCCTGAGGTCCCATGAAATATGGTCCATTCTTAAAGATGAGATTTTTGTCTTCTACTAAATCAAAAACAAAGACAAAAAAGTCCTTACCAACCAAGAAGCTTACGATGCCTTCCTTTATTAGTGGTCGCTAGTTCCTCTGTACCCACGCCTAGACAGCCTTGGGGGAAGGCCATAGCCTGTAAATTGACTGATGAGCCCTCTTTCATCTAAGTTCAAAGAAGATCTGCAAGAATCTTCAATGAGCAGGGCAACTATGGGTATGTTGTCGAGTTTCTTTACAAACTTTCATTGAGTTTCCCTTGCTGGGCGTTTACTATTGTTGTCGATCAACTTCCTGAACACAAGGATCTCTGGTGGAGGAGGAGAAGGAGGAGGGGCCTCAGGGCCCCCTCCCAAGGCCATGGCGTTGGAGGGCAGGGGTTGTTGTTGTGTGCGTGAATCATCTCCAACCCACTCTCTTGACCTGTTTATTTCTGTTTTCTCAATTGAATCTTTTATTTTATACTTGTGCTTGGATTTGGTTGCATAATCATTGCAAAGTGTTAAATCATAGTTACCAATGCTACTTATATATATGTGTGGGTGTTGGGGGGGGGGGGGGGGGGTGGTTGTTGTTTTTACTTTTACAAAGTCCGTTCATGCTTGCACAAGAACATAATATGTTGAATTTTTTCATTTCATGTGTGTTTTATACTTGCCATATTTATATGCCTGTGTTGTTTGTGAGGATTAAGACTTTAAAACAAAGCTTTATAATCAATTTAATTTTGATATGGAGTCTTTAAATATCATGGATCAGTGATGCCTATGCACTGGAACAAGAACTACATTTGTGCCCTTAATACTTGTCATTCTTGTAACAGTATTCCCAAATCAATTCTTGCTTGCGTAGGGTTATATGTTGGATCAACAGTTTTTTAATCCTACATCAATTCATGTCTAGGGTCACCTTATGAAGAAAATATGCATTGAACCAACAACCTATAACTTATTGTGAGAATTGGTTTCATTGTTTCATCTTTTATGCAGAGTTTGGTTTTTTTATTAGGTACAAATTTCAATATGCTGCCTCATTCTCTATAAAAGTAAAGGATTGAAATCACTATCCTATGATATATGTTTCAAACACTTTTGAATGAAGTACGGTTGCTTTTCCTTTTGATTATGATCCATTTTGGACTTTGCGTTATATGTATCATTGAACTTTGCACTAAACAATGATCCATGTGGCATTATTCCTAGATTTGTCTTTGCCTGCGCATTGGAACAAGACTTAGATATATCATTTGGCTTAGTGATATTGCTTCGAGGTTGCTCCATAAAGAGAATATAGACATTACATTATCGACCTATGGCTTCTCTAAGTAATTATAAAAAGAGTAATGGTTTATGCTACAAAGTATTCTCATTTCTTTTCATGTAGGTTTGAAGATAATTCTAAGTGTATATCTAAGCACAATTATTTTTATTTATGAATCTGATGTTTTGATTTTATAGTATCACATATACATTGGATTGATTTGTGTCTTGAGAATATTTCATATCTTGCCTTTTATTGGATATCAAACAGAAGTAGTTGTTCAAGTGCATATTCATATTGGATTTGGTTACAACGTTTTTACCGGTGTGAAGGTTGTCAAGAGTTAGAGTTCATATTCTCCACCTCTAGGGTTTTCTCATTGATCGTTATTAGTTAGGGTTTACTTTTCAATTGTCAATAGCTAGGGATTTCTCATTGATTATTACTTGTTAGGGTTTACTTTTCAATTGTCAGTAACTAGGGTTTACTCGTTGATTGTTGTTAGATAAGGTTTTCTCTCTAGCTAGGGTTTTCTTTCAATGTTGGTAGATTATAATATTAGTGTTTAGGGTTTTGTTTTAATGAATTCTTCTGATTACATGATTAGAACAATGAATTAACTAGTGCAAGAATATGTGAGCTATTTCTAGACAAATTAGAGTTTTGTTTTGTAGGTCCCCAAAGTCTTTCTCTGGCATTTCTTGTTCTACTTCATGAATTCCACGAACCCTAGATTGACATTAAATGTTGGTCCATTAACCCACCATATACTACACCTAACATCTCCTTTATCTTATTGTATTCTTCCTTCCCTTAGCTTCCATGGCCTACTAGTGGCCTCATTACTGCAAAGGAGGTGGAGGACATGGAAGTGGAGGTTGTGGAATTGGAGGAGGATCATGAGGTTAGTTCCATGTTGAGTCCTAATATCCCTATTATCGAGTTCACACCTATATAGAAATATGGTCATAAATCAATGCAACAAAGGAGGAAGTTTGTTGTGAGTGATTTTGGGCTCAAATTTTGTGGATGGCGTTGTAGCATGGATCGTAGGTACTGGGCCAAGAGCCATCAAAATCACTACTTATATATTTTTGATCTCTACTAGCATGCCACGTTACTTATGGGGAGATTTATGGTTGATTGAAGGGAAGCATAGGAAAACCTCATGCACAAATTGGAGGAGTTGAAGATGTTGATGATGGATGATCTCTAGATCACCTTGAAATGGGCTTGCTTCCAAGCCCAATGGCTACACCACATTACAAGGAAATAGAGCACCCCAATAATCTAGACACCTCTTTGTCTTCATGAATTATAGGTTTATCTTTGTTGTTGTTATGTTTATTTTTCTTCAATTTTTGGTCTCTCTAATGCTTGTTCTAAAGGTTGGTTTTCCCACTAACAGGATAGTAATTTTATTTTTTAAAAAGATATTGTTAGATTTGGGCATGTAAACACATAAAACTATCGATAATATCATTTTTTCATTATCCGGTTTTCCACTCCATGGGGCAACAAATCTCTCTATATGATGGGTGTTCTCTTCATGAACTCTTCTTAGATAATGATAAATGAATAATTATTCCATCTCTAGTCTAGTTTCCCATGTAGTAGGCTACATACCATCAATAACTGTTGACTACTATAAATTCATGAATTATCAATAGAAAACTCAACTTACAAAACAAAATGGATATTGATCCACATGTATTTGTTATAGGAGCCTTTCTTTTGAATCTTAATAGAACGGGTAAGTTTATACCTTAACAAGTTATGCTTACAATTCATATTCAAGATTATATTTTATTCCATGTAAAACATAACGTAAACTCATGTGTGTTAGGGAGACAAGACTCTTCATACTTTCAAGTTTCAACAAGGAAGGTAATGTTTATTTTAGTATAAATCCAACTTAACTTGGGACCATTTTTCCATGGAAATCCATGACAACAATAGGAGAGGATTCCAAGTGTGCCAAAATCCTAATTTTCATTAATTATTTTAGTCCTTATCCTTAATACTAGCTTTCATATTTCTAATTAATACCCATTTCTCCTATTGCTTGTGTTAGTTTACCTTTTAGACTTCCATCCTTAGTTCAACTTGGTTTATTAGAGTGAGTTCCTCATTGATTAATATTCTTGATCCTTTAAGTTTAATTTTTTCTTTAGTATGTAATATTTGTTGTTAATAATGTTTACCTTAAACAAATATAATCGTATTTTTATGCTCACTAGGTTTCACCCACTTGATTTTATAAGGTAGGTTGGTCCTATTTCAATTCTCTCTTGTAGTTCATATTTAACTGGCATTAAAGTTTCTTCTTTTAGTTCTTCCTTTACACTAAAAGTGATGAGGTTTGAGAATATTTTACTATGCTCATATATTAAGTATTAGTTTGCTCTTTTCCTCTTTCATACCTTTGGGATTTCTTAAAGACACATCACCTTCTAACTCATATTCAAGCTCATTGATTTTTCTATCATTTTCAAGGCTTGCTGTTAGCCACATTCCCGCATTAACAATCAATAAGTCCAAGTATTCACAAAATAATGAAATAATGAAATTATTAATCATGAAAGTAAACTTACTCTAGAAGTATACATATGACCAAAGATGAGGATAATGAGAGAAATTGGGGATGAAATCACACAAAATCAACTAAGATATTTTTGGAGATATTGTGGAGAAAGTTATGGAGAAGGTTCAACCAATTAGCCAAATTGGTAATCTCATCTTAATGAGTCCCTTTCTCTCTCATAATTATTTTTAATTTCTTGTAACTTATTTTCCATTATCTACAAGTTTTTTTCAAAGCCATTGTTTTAGAATCCATATTCACTTGCCAAGAATTATTGTTCGTCTCTTCCTTGCCTTTGTTTAGGAATTCCATGCATTCACAAAACAAGTCTAAAGTCAACTTGTCTAGCTTTTGTATTGATCTAGAATGAGATTTTCTATTTTAGTGTTGGAAATTTGTGGTGTGTTATGCATTATTAATAAATAAAAACTATAAGTAAATACTTAGGAAAAAGAGTAAAAGGATTTGTGGACCTATATACAAACGTGTTTCAATAAGGATGCTTCAAATTTTCTTTCCTCATAAATATATCCACTTCAAATGTACTTAGATCTGTGTCTAATATTTCATTAGTCATGAAATGGTCTTCCAATCCAAATCTACATAGATATGAAACCATTTATTCATGTCACTCTAGAATAATTATTTGCTTTGATATGTTGCCTACTAATATTATACGTAGGATAGAGACTACGATTAATATAAGATATCCTAGAAATTATAGCAAATCATTATTAAAAACCCTAACTAGTGTTTATAGTAACACAAATGTCCTTAACATAATGAGAAAATACAAGGAAAGAATAGTATTCATTCAATAATCAATAGATTTACAGGGAAATTCATATCATTATAATATGTCATCAACCAAAATATTAGTCTCAAGAGGATTTTATTGGTAAGAAAGTTGATATAATGCAAACATTGTAGAATCATTGAAGCCATGGAATCAATGATCTTGTGTTTAATTATGGTTTTTGTGATTATTCCAAAGTAGTAATTGATGTGATGTAGTTACTTGCCAAAGTGCTCAGGTAATTAAAATTTTTCAATGCTTATTTTTTACTCAAATTTCATTCATTTAAAAGTTCCTAATTTAGAGTATATATCTAATTTTAATATTAGATTTGAATGTTTGAACTTTTAGGATGGTTACTAGGGACAAAGCCACTATGTGTTACATTTGTGAGGAAATGGATCTTGCTAAGAAGGCTATCAACGTAAGATATGATGATGATGAGACTAAATATATGCCCCTTTGGGAAATTATTTATGAGTGTTGGGATAAAAATATGTATTCCCCTTTACATGTCATTGGGTAGTTTTTAAACCCAATTGATGATAAGATTTTTGTATGGTATGTACTACTTATCCCTATTAGTAGGTTGAATATTTCCAATAGCAGGAAACAAAATATAAGGGGTTTTGATATATCAATAACTAGAAGGTATAAATTAGGCTATGGAAGTTAGAGAAGGAGAAAACCATATTGGATTTTCCTATTGAAGATAAATATAAGAAAATAGTTTAATTGGAGGAACAAGAGGAGGAGATTAACTATCTCCAAGTAACCTATGCCCATGAATCAACAACTATATTCTTGTTAGATTTTTTATGAGATAAAATTCATGGAAGTTGTCTCAGCCTTAAATTGTTCAAAAATATCCCATTCAAATGGTAACATCAACCACATTTGTTTTAATTGGGCTTCAATATCATTTTTGAATGTAGATGGAGTAAGTAAAGGGGCTTGGAAATTATCAATATCACCAAATTGGGAACAAAATAAAGGTTTAATAGCATGTTGATCAAATCTAAATTATTCATGGTCTCAAGGAAGTCTTCATTGATAGGGAATTTCTAATCCTTAACAAGTAGGAAAACTAGAAGATACTATAAAACAAGATGTTAAATCCTCAATCTCGTAACAACTCTAATTTCCTAATGCCAATGGCTTCTTCTCATTGAAATACTAAAATAAAGGGTTGAGAAAGAGGGGATGAATATATATAAGTTGCTTATGGAGGAACATAAAAAAATTCCCCAAATAATGATAAGTCCTTATAGTGGCCAACATCCAAAATTGTAGGTGTTGTAACTTATCTTTACCCTTGTAATAGTTTGTAATTTTCCTTTCATTTTTAACAAAAAAAGAAAATAGAGAAAAGAAATAGAGAAATCAAAATCAAAATAAATAAATTTAAAAAGAAAAGAAAATGAAATTATTTTTCTCCTAGAATAAGTGAGCACGTTTAAATGCCCCTCTTTTTATTGTACTTAGCAATAAATAATTATTTTATTTGTAATAAAGTCTATTTATTGACCGCCTGCCGAAAAATTAATTTCATTACAACTTTCAATGACTATGATCGAGTGTGCCGAGATCAATGGCCTCTACTGCATTGCGAGACACCCTGCATTCTCGAAAGTTAATGGAGAAGGGGGAAGGATTCACAAAGCAGTTTCACTTCACTCAAATTTTGATACGTGGAAAAATCTTGTGAATTGCAGTACCCCTATGCTCAAAACCATAAACCATTAGCACCCCCCCTGCAAATCGCTCATCACCTTTTGCCACTATTCTCGTTCATTTCTGCCTTCAACCAACTTCCCACTATAATTAGTCATGACCATTCTTCCCACTAAATCTAGTAGGTGACTTTTATGTCATTTAATTTCCCCTCCAACATTCAAAATAATTAAAACTTTTGTGCCAATAATGGTTAGACCAACTAAAATCCGTTACGAATGCCTTGATAAAAGTTGTTATCCAGATCCCCCAAACTATATTCTTTTTCCATTCTTCATGCAGCCATAACTTCTAGCACAACACTACAAGCGAATTCCAGCGAATATCACTCTTCAATCATCACTATTTTTGGTTAATTATCCAATTTTCCTTAGTAATTTTATTTTTCCCAAATGGATAGCCATAAAGGAAAACACAAAGTGTCTGTAGACAATGCTCTGCTACCCCTTATGATTAATTTAGATGAATTTCCACTTTTTCCCCGAAGAAAAATCGTAACTTTTCATTAATTTGAAAAATTACATGTAGTAGATGCCTATGGCATATGCAGTCTGATGGCAATAGCCTTCAAATAAATATCAAAAAAACTGATGGCCGAAACCATGCAAATGTATAGTTTTGTACATATATTACCACGCAAAGTATACTAATAAGTCCAAAAGCAGGAAGAAAAATATATACATAACATCAACAAGAAGTTGTAATAAACACTGCTAAAAATTGCAAAATAACTTATGGCCTGACTACCCTCAAATATGACCTATCAATATAGGGACGATGATATTACTGGTATTGTTCCTCTCCAAGCTGCTCCTGTATTAACCACAGGCCTCTGGGATGTGCCGTAGCCTCCTTGGAAAGTTTGTCAGCAACCGAGTTGCATTCCCTATAAATATGATGACATGAAACAAAATTAAATTGTGCTTTTAAGATCATGATTTCATCCGGTATGTTCCTGAGAGAGTGTACATGACATGTGGAAATGTTATTGAACCAATTGATGATGATTTTTGAGTCACCGAAAATCTGAATATGGTCGCATGAATGTGCTAGTGCAAAGTGTAGGAGATGTCTGAGGGAGATCAGTCTGCAAAATTGTTTTTCCCACTCCTAACCCCATTTGTATTTTGAAATGGTGGCTTTTAGATAAATGAAATAAGATTCCCCCACCACATCCCTGTGCTTGTGCTGCACCATCAAAAAAGGCCCAGGGAATAGAATGATCAATGTTTTCTGGTGTGACTACCCGACCCATAGGAGTAAGATCATCATAAGGTATTTCATGATATGCAACAATGATTTTTGCAATGGTGTTAGGCCATCTAGCCAATTTGTCTCTGAAAATGATCCCATTCCTTGTTAACCAAATGGACCAGCATATAAGAAGGGGTAGGCAATGTACTTTTGTATCATGACTTGCAGCATGCCTGATATCCCAAGCATTTGCTACAAAACGTCCATGCCATCTGATAGTAAGAGATAGCGCATCTAGGACTTGATTCCAAAGGTGAGTTACCATCGGGAAAGATAGGAATAGATGTTCATTAGTTTCCTCTATTTGTTGATAGAGCACGCACCAGGTAGGGCCATGGACAAATCGATGCATTAAGTTGTTTCCAGTAGGAGTCTTGTTTCGAATAGCATTCCACATGAAGAGCTTCTTTCTTGGTGGTACTTTGAGCTTCCATATCTTTCCCCACCTGTCTAAGAGGACAAGTGGTTTGTGCGTAGAGTGAATGATGGGATAGCCCACCTTTGGGGAGTATGTGCCATTATCTATAGGGGTCCAGATGAGCTCATCAGTCCTTTCTTTGATACAGACATGAGATTCAATCATGGAAACAATGTATCCTTCCTTGTTAGGCTGCTATTGTGTGTGTATGCCTAATTGCTCCGCTAATAACCAAGATTGAGCAAAGATAGTATTGTTCTTCAAATCAGCAACTTGAGCAATCATATTAATGTTCTTGTAGTTGAGAATATGAATAAGTTCCAAAGGTAATTGAAACATATTCCCACAGCCCGACCAAGGGTCCAAGCCAATGCAAACAGATGATCCTTCATTGATTCTCCATCCTAGTCCATTTATTATAGTAGCAATAGAGTGTAAAATCGCTTACCAGACCATGGATATCCCAGTTCACAGCCAAGTGGGCAAACATATCCAATCCATAAGTTGATCGGGATAGGTATATTTATGATAAATAACATCAGTCTAGAGGTTGTTGGAGGTGAGGATAATCCAACCCATCCTGGCAGCAAGTGCTTGCGCAAAGGAGGATAAGTCCTTTAGACCCCAACCACCCCATTTCTTTGGTATAGCAATATGTTTCCATCCCACCCAGGAAAAAGGCTTACCCTCCTTATAACCATTCCAGAGGAATCTACAACAAATTCTTTGTATCCAAGATAAGATTCCTTTAGGAATCCAAGCCAGATACATCCAGTAAATAGGTGTAGCCTCTAAGACCAATTTAATAAGCACTAATCTACCAGCCCTATAGAGGAATCTGTGGTTCCAATTGAGTAAGCATTTTTCGATCTTGACCACAAGCCAAATCCAGTCAGCAATCTTGTAGAAATGTGATTTTATCCAGAAGCCCAGATATTTGAGTCCATCCTCTAGGTGATGATTCTGAAAAGGAAATTTTTGTTGTACAACCCTTGCCTCGTGAGGAGTACACTCTGAGAGAGTAATAATGGGTTTTAAATGGTTTCCTTCCATACCTGTGGCCTTAGATGAACTGCCACTTATTGACACCCATTTCAAAATTGTTGAAAACAATTGTGAATTCAACTTGTGCGAGCTTCACAATCGGGAATTTTAGAAATATAAAGATGCAAGTGATGAGTTTTATTTATGGGAATCCTTACTATCTCAATTTTATTTCCCTCAAACATATCACTTTCCAAAATTTGTCACCTCGTGTGGAGCCTGATACCTTCCCATTTAGAGACTTATAATTGCTCTGAATAATGAATCTTTTCTACATAACCTCTGAGTCAATTTGTTAGGCCCTCCAGTTAAACCCTCGGGACTCCCTTCACCCTTTTTCCATTGATTCTCTAATGGAAATTTACTAGAAACTCTCTTTTTTAGAAAGTGTGCATATTTTTTAGTCTTTTTAACCAGAAAATTCATAATTACCCATAACAAAACCACCTTATCCCTCTACAATGTTCCTTGATATTTCTAAGCAGTTTATTTCCTTAGTTTCTTGTCTATTATGATATCCCAATGATCAATGGGTAGATGAAGCTATTTTGGGCTTTTTATCAGTGTTTTATTCTGGTAAAAAACCTTCAATTATGTTCAATTATAGTCAATTTCCGTCCGATGCAATTCATGATCAGATTTTAAAGTTTAACGCTGAAGGGTCATTCACGAACTAGTCAGTTTTGATATATTTACTCTTATATCATCAGTCAGAAAGGTTGAAGTTTCCTTTACAGAAATTGGATGCTGAAGGAAAACCATAGTCAGTGATTCATTGGACCTCCTTAGGAAAATTTCTAAAGAATTTTCTTTCAGTGAATTTGTCAATCAATTTTTGTATATGGAAATTTGTTTTTTAAGTGATGTATTTCCCAGAGTTTGAACAGATATGAAAAGGATTTTTCATTTGAGTGAATATTCTAAAGTTGGAGACTAGTATTTATACTAGATTTTATATAGATTAGGATCTATGGTTGCAATCTTCCACCTTACAAATTACTAGTGTTCCTACCCATGATGAGTTTTGCACTAGAGTATATCAGGCAAATGATGAACATGGATGATGTTCATTTTGTTTCTAGGAAACAAAAGTCTCAATTTAAACTAAAATCATAGGTTGGCCCATTCATAGTCAACACCAGAGCTGTAGAAAAAGAAGTCAATGATTTGTTGAGTCAAATGAAGTTTAGATTGAGTTTTAGTTGGTCATATGATCCATTAGGAGTAATATTATCAATGAGAGTTGGGCATAAGCATGCACCATATATGAACATTGCAAAACCTAAAATTGAACACTATGGCAACAAAAAAGAATGGGAAGAGAACACACTATAGGAAGTTGAGGATTTCAAGTCAAACACCATTGGAAACTCCAAGGATGACATAAAAACAAATGAAAAGACTGAGAGAAATTCTATCTCTAGCTAGTTTAGAGTTACAGAAGGCATCATTTAAAGTGTTCAAGAGGAGAAAACCCATAAATGTTGAAGAAGAGTCCTCAAAAGTCCAAACTTCTGAACAACCTACCACAATCATACTAGGAAAATATGCATTTTCATTACAATAGATTGAAGAAACCTCAATAGATTCTCATTCTTCTCCTTCTTCTTCAAGGCAATAGAGTATTTTTGTAATATTCTTAGAGATGAAGAAGAAAAACAAAGCACTGAAAACTTCTACATATGCAGATTTCTAGAAACAGTCTTCCATAACTCAAACAAGATTGCTTTCTGCCTTACATAGTGAAGAGGACAATTCTAGTTAGCATTTTTGGAACCAAAGGTCCTTATGCCTAAGAGTGTTGAAGATTAAAAAACCTTTTTGTTTTCATTTGATACCAAACAGATACATCCTATAGATCAAATTGATCTTCACAAGCAAGCAGGAGAAATGATATACACATATTGGACAAGTTCTGCAATGGCAGCTTCAAAGCTACAAGTAACTCTAAACAATATTCATTCTCAATTGAAGCTACAAAATATGTCTTCTCTAGAAAAGGGTACCAAAATTAAGGGGCTAGAGGATCTGGTCTTAAAGTTAGGATTCAATCCCAAAGATGTAAAGGCAACTGAGGAAATAATTAAAAGCACAAATATAGATATATGGGCAGCAAGGAAACAATTGAGATTACCAACAACTGAACATCCCCAATCACAAGAAGTAGGCCAACTAGAGAAGGAAAAATAAAATATGCTTCAGATTATTGTGGAACAAAATGTAGAGATTTAGAAAATGGAGGCATAAATGGAGAAATTGATCAAGGAAAGAAAACTCCAAATCAACACTGGAATAGGGACATTTACAACAACAATGTCCATAGTAGAAACATAGTCTACTAGTCAAAATATAGTAGAGATACTATCAAAAGCTATGGGAGACCTATCATTAAAATATGTGGACATTGAAAAACTCAGAGTTCAGTTGGAGAAGACCCAAGATAATAAGATAAAAGTTGATAATGCATATCTAGTCGAAGTACGAAAAAACTTCAGATTAACTAAGCGATTGGAAAAATATGAAAAATAATCATTGATTACACAAACATTATCTAAAGCAAAAGAAAAAATATGGATTGATATAAATTCAACCATGACTGAAATCTGGACATCTATTGGAATCATTTTTGAACAAGAGGAGCTAGTGCAAAGGTCAAAGGCATCTGTTACAGAGATCAAACAAGATTTGGATCATAAGCCAGGGGAAGTAACTAGAATAATCAAAGTGTTGAATTCTAAAACAAAAGAAGAACTGGAGGAATTTGGAATTGAAGACAGGACTGATACATTAGAAGTAAGAAGAGTTTTGACAAAGAGAAACTTAATATTACAGTTAGAAAATAAATTTCAAAACTTAGAAGCATAGGTTGACAAGAAATTTTTAGAAAGTTTAATGTTTTAGGACAGAAAGGACTTCCACCTCTACGATATTCTAGTGGCCAATTGATTCCACTAGAGAATTACCAGCACATATTACACAAGATAGCAGTAGATAAAACCAATTTTTCCAAAGTCAAAGGGATAATTAGTGGTAAAGCATTCATTGAAGGCCTAGAATATGATATTTTTATCCAACATAAAAATTCAAAATTTGTTCATTACTAGGCCAACCTTTGAGAAATACACAGGATTCGATGATGCATATATAAAAGTAACAAAAATTTCTATTCCATATGATAAAAATGGGATAAATTACTTGAACTCATCGAGGAAAACAAAATGCATAAATTTAGTAACCAGTTTGCGAGGAAAGAAGGAGAAAAAAGTAGGATAACAAGAGTAGAAAGTGAAAAAATCAATTTGAAGCAGCAGCCATCAAAAACCACCCTCGAATTGTGTGTTCCTTACTCAAATCAATTCAAAAAAAGCTATTTTTGTGTTCTATTTTTGTAATATCCAAATCAATTTTGGATAATATTCCATTTTGTAATAAATTTGATTAGATCTAGATATTTTTGAATTACACTCTATAATTTAATTCAAAGAAGGAAGGGTTGAACCCTTGTGATGATCGAGTGAAACTATTGTAATGCTCTGAAATATTTTTGAAGATAATCAAAAGAGTATGGCTTCATTCTTAACAACTTTTGTGTCCATGTGATTTTTTTTCTCTTTATTCATTTATGTTTTCCATAATTTAATTTTGCATATGTTCAAGATGACATAAGAGTTAAGGTAAGGCTATATCGAGTATCAATCTCCTTGACAAACCGCTGCAAATTTATAATCATTAAAGAGATTAATTAACTAAACAGTTTATTTAAGTTAGTTCCTCAATATATTTTAATTGTTTCCTTTTGTCATTTCTTGAACATATATCATTTGGTTGTAGAATTATTCTGCCCATGTCAATTGTATTTGATTAATTAAATATTCAATACAGATGTTTGATTATCACATATCTTCTTAATTTATTCTCTCAAACTCAACTTAAATATTTATTTTGTTCTAAGTAAAATCAACCCTTTGAGCTTCTTAGAAATATTTAGATTTTACAAGTGTTAAAGGTTTAATACATTGGTCATCCAATTCAATTAAACCCTTACTTAGATGCTTTGACATAGTTCCCCGACCTAGAACTGTTTACAAATATACAACATCATATTGGTGTCTTTGCTAGGGAATGAAATTTCAAGTTTTTCCCTAGGAAAACGATCAAACTTTCCTCTTAATGGTGAATAAGAGGTCAGCAAGTTAAAATATTTCACCTAGCGACTTCAATGGTTAAATATGGCTTCACGCGGCATACCAGATGTCATTCAAATCCAAATATCTTCTCTCCTTTATCAGATCCATAGAGACTTGTGAGAATTGCATCTATCAAATGTATATTAGAAGCTTCCACTTTTGTTTCTACCTCTCTTCCATCTGGGATACCCTCACAAACTGAGCCTTTTCAATCAATTCCAATACCTGTTGAATTATCAGATCTACCATCTAAAGTTTTAGAAATCCTTTCTAAAGGAGTAGATGTTCAATCAACCTTGCTAGTTCATCCGCTTGAGATCTTTGATTTTTTTGCTTCCCATTCAAAGCCATCTGATACTAAAAAAAATCCTGAGCTTCAATTTCCTAAATTGAAACCAAATGATTTCATTTCCTCTCTCATACATACCCATCCTTCAATTTCTTCCAAGCCTCTAGAGGAACTTAGAATTTATACCAATCCTCTAGCCTTTGAATATCAAGAGAAAATCATACTTGAAGTTCAAAAATTAGTTGTCCATCCTTAGTTTTTCTAAGAAACCCAAACCTCCATCCCAACCATATTCAAGCAAAGTTGTCTCTCCAAAACAAACAGTTCCATTTCAACACCAAATTGTTGGATTTAGGTCAATTGTAACAGCTCGATATGCAGCATTAGTGCTTCCACCAATATCACAACTTCATGACTTTCCTAAAGGGTATTTGAAACATTTGCCCAGATTCAATGGAGAAACTGGGCCATCTATAGAAGACCACTTCGTTTCATTTCTTAACTTTGCAAATAATATGAACATTGAACATGAAGACGTTTACACCGGACTTTTTGTTCAATCATTAGAGGGAAATTTCAGGATATTGTTTAGACAACTACAAGAAAATTTTATAAACTCATCAGCAGAATTAACCAACATATTCAAGAATCAATGGGGAATTAAAAGGGATCATGTTTACTATCTGACAAAATTTTAATATTTGAGAACAAACCCTCGTAAAGCTGTTGCAAACTTTATCAAGAGATTCAATAAGATTTATACCAAGTTGCCACCAGATTGTAAACCCCCAGTTACTGCAGCTAAAGTCAGATCTTCTAAATCATTTAATGATGATTTTGTTGTAATTCTTAGAGAGAGAAAATATGAAACCATAGTAGACATGCAAACTAAATAAATTGAAGTGGAATAAAACAAGTCAACATGCAGTAAATTGAAAGCAAAGGTAGAAAATGATGAAAGGAAAATGAAAGCTAGAGAGGAAAGTACTTCATCATCAAAGATCAAAGATGAAGAACATAAAATTGTTGAAATAACCTCTTTGTTAAGAAATATTCATAATAGAATTTCAAGAATGGAAACTCAGCCTAGATTAACCCAACAAGTTGTAAATAGATATCCTGTCCAATATAGAAGACCTTTCCAACCTCAAATTTTGCAAAGACCAAATATTGATCAACAAATTCAACCTCCATTAATGATTCATGACCAAGATCCTAAAGAAGTTGTGGGCCTGTTGTTACAAATGATATTGATTATTTTGAAGAACCATCATCTCAAAATTTGATTGTCCCAATCAATCAGGACCAACCTCTAACTCAAAATCAAGAGCCATCCCAAGTTTCCAAATATCAAGCTTTTTCTGAGTTTCTCATTATTGAAATGAATAGAAGATATGACCTAAGACCTAGATAAGGTCCTAGTAGAATTGTAAAAAAAGGTTACCTTTGATGAACCTATTGACAGTGCTATATCAGCCAGCATTCAGGTGATCTCCCCAATATGAGGTCCAAATTAGACCTCACACCGTTTGGTGTAGGGGTCCCATCTGGTATGATGTCCCAGTTTCCATATACTTACATATTTGCCTCGACTCTTGTTGTTCAGCACATGAGAGTGTTACATTGGTACCTTCAAAAAGAAATGTGAGTGTGCCTAGTGAGTATGCAACGTAATTGTGTCTAGGTCATCTTACTGCAAAAAGGGGGAAAAGTGAGCCTCTAAGTGAGAGGTAATAGTACCACCCAAGAAGAGCCACATGCGAACTAGGAAGGTATGTCCAACATCTAGCACAATAGTCCACAATGGATATGGCAGTTGTTAAAACCAAAGTACAAGGAAAGATTCATCCACCATCCAATGGAATAGTTCACAACGGATGTGATGATCATTATAACCAGTAAGAGAGAAAGGTTTGTCTAGTATCCTGTAGAGTAGTCCATAAGGGTGAGACAGCCATGATAACCCATACAACACATTCCCATCAAGATAATCACTAAAAAAACTAAAATAGTTCAACTATCTTAGTACATGTGAAACAAACATGAATTACAAATGCTCAAATAATATTCTTACAAACATCCACAAGTCATGCATGGAAACGTGTTGGCCTGAATAGGCTTTTGTATTAAGAAAAAGTTCCAAGACACATATTTACATCATACATCACTAGCCCTAGTAGTGGGACATTGGAGCCACTCCTTACTCCTCAAAGAACTGACTAAAACTCTCTATGCTTTGCGGGAGGATCCTAGGTGAAAATTCATTTCTCCTACAATAAGGGGGATATATATAACCAAGGGTGATGCTTGAAACTTGTGACTCTTGTTCTACCCTCATCACCATTGAACTTCCTATCAATTTTCAACTGACATGAATCTTCATATTCATGTGTTTCCATTGGACTTCCACTTTACATTACATTTTATTTACAATATATATGGCCCATAATAGTGATGTGGCCTTTGAAAAATTATGACACGACTTGACATGACACTACTTGCATGGACTAGCTTGTTGAGGTGGAAATTTCAAGCCGTTGTTTCTGTTGATTGATAGATGTGTTCTTGGATGTGCTCTCTCTTCTCCTCCACATAGCCTGATGATGTAGGGTCTTCAATGATCTTTGGTCTTGAGAGGTGGTTGCATGCATGTGTTCCCTTTGCTTGTTCTTGATAAGATTCTTTGTCCATCCAGCTGTAAGTGAGTCTTCTAGAATGTTAGCTCCTTTTTCATCTCCTTCACTGTCTCGCCATGATCTAACAGTGTACTTGTTCCTACAATTCACTCATGATGGGACGACATCAAATCCAAAAACCTCCTAGTCTAAGATGATGCATTGTTATCCATGGATTAGGCCTAGGACAGGTGACAAGATGGGAAAGAGGGCCCAGTAACTGCACATTTCACAATTCCATGTGATAGGGAGGGAGATTGGTCACTGAGACTGTGCAGAGCGCGGCTTGGGCTTAGCTGAGGAACTTCTAAGCACAGTCTTCATTGTAGGGAAAAATTGCACAGAGGCCATGTAGGTTTTAACCCCATACAGAAATTACCTGCATACGAATTCTAAATCACAGGAAAAATAAAAATGCGAGAGCATAACACATAAAACACATATACACAGAATTCCCACTAGATCTCAAAACAAGACTGACACAACTTTGATTTTGATTATGTTCACTTTCAATGTTACAATACACTATTTCATACATCCGAAGCATCGCAATACCATGACCGAAAACCATCCTCCAAAACCAATGGGACCGAAAAACCATCGCGCGTCCAAAACCATGGACCGAAAACCATCGCGTCCAAAACCATGGACTAAAAACCATCGCGTCCAAAAAACATGTGCGAAAGTCATGCACAAAACCATAGGTGGGTCCGCCCAACCTAACATAGGGTCCAAAACCAAAATTTTCCGAGGTGCTGCCCTAGACCCCTTAAAGTGGGGTTACGGGTACCCCTCAAACCCCCTGTTTACTATGTGGAAAGAATATAACACAACCCAACAGGCCACCGGGAGACAACATTGCGCAATTGAGACCATCAGTGGTTGTTGCAAGGTGGGACCCTGGGAAGCAGATCTGTGCAACTTTCAGAGGCAAGGCAGGACTGGGAAGCAAATAGACCTGGGAGAACAAATCTACGCAATTCTTGGGATTAGAGAGTCCCGACTAAGGGAGGACACTGGGAGACATTTATGTGCAATTTTGGGAGGTAAGGTAGGCTTGGGTCTCTTCTCATTGTGGGGTGCTAGTAACCAGGGATGAAGCTTGATGACTAATATTGCAAAATGCATAGTTTAGGTCAGGCTTGAAGAATCTACTATGCAATTCAGGGGAGGAAGGCAGTCTACTTAGCTCTAGAATTGTGCAGTGCAACTGCCTCGGGCGGAAGTGAATGCACACTGTGCAGTTCGAGGAAGCATGTTTGCATCACTGAGGGTTGAGAATGCATAGTGCACAGTTCAATCACGGTCCGGTGAACAAGAGTTGTTCCATTGGGAGGATTTTCGGAAAAATGGCTAAGTGTGAGAGGAAAGTGAGCTTGTGAGGAACTTGAAATTGTGATCATACACTTAGAATATTTCGAAGAAATGACAAAATAGACCACTGTAACAATAAGACAAAGCATTACACTCTGTGAGACTATCTATAACAAAAAGCAACAACTGTGACACTTGAGATAGACCTTAGGATGACCATGATGACACTTGTGCGACAATGCTTAAAACTTTGTGAATGAGTGCGGCCAATGTTTATATATCTAACAAAACTTGAACACACAAAGAAAAACCTTTGAACTCACCATAAAATGACCACAAGCATGATAAAAACACTCCAACATGCCAAAAGACAAAAGTTGATCAAACAAGCAAAAGGGGTGAAAAGACTTTGAGGAAGCTCATGAAATGAGCTCGAGTGCTTGCAAAACTAAAGGGAAATACTAAGGAAGGCTCTGAAATTTGAGTGCGAGCCAAAATTTTGGAGGGTGTTGCAGCCGTTACAACACTTGGTGATGCACTAGTTGAATACCAGCTTCTATGTCTTGGTTCATTTTTAGTGGAAGGCCTTGGTCCTTCGAGGAGTGTTTACTCATCGTGCACATTACTTTGGTTTCTCCACTTACCCCATGGAAGAAATGGTTCCCTTTGTACCTTCTCAATTGAACACAACATAATATTCAACGAGATCACAAGTGTTTCAAATTGGGAAGGGTATTTAGCTTGCGAGCTTAAGATTTTCATAGTATAGTTTTCATCTCTAGTGTTGCTCCACTGCTTGCAGCCCTGGACAGTACCCCGATGAAGTCATGTAGGAACACAAGCATTTCTCCACTGCAAGCAAACCTAGATAGTACCCTGGTGGAGTTACCTTCTTCACTTCTCTGCGTAGGAAGCCTTTCTCTTCTTTCACCTTTATTATTTTAAAATAGAACTATGCATCGACACTTATTTATTTTTGGGACGGAAGAGGGATCTTGACTTATTGAGAGCAGGAGAGGTTTTTCCTTCATAGAAGCATATAAAGACCTTTGATTTAGGTTTTCTCATTTAGATTTTCCCCTTCTCCATTTCTACTAGTTGGATAAGCTTGACAACACTAAAGCAGAAAATTGAGTATAGGCATGAGTTTCCCAGACTGGACACAGGTTCATGGTTGGACCAAAACTCTCCTTAGAGATGGATTGTATTTAGGAAAAAACTTAAGGATGGAAATTTATCTTAAAGTTTATAAACCTTGGCGAATCTTACTTTTCCCTAATCTGCAATCTATAAAATGTTTGCCAATATTTTTGTAAATGTGTTGAAATTTCTAATGATTTTATATTTGTCTCTACAAAATATTGACGATTTTTAAGGTAAAAATAATTTTACACAATAAAATTTGGGCCAATCTATTTTAGAAAAATTAGAAGTTAGAGAACCTATTTTTTTGAATAAACATTCAAAATTAGCACGCTTGCGAATATTAGCCCCTAAAAGTTTCCCTGATCGTATTTTCCGTGAGGACTTCATCGGCCAAAAGTTACGACCAAATACAAAGAAGAGAAACACAGGGACTGGCCAAGGGCTGCAGTGTCACAAGACTCTTTGAACTTCAGCCACACACACACTTGGAAGTCAGACACAGTAAGGCACAATACTTATTTATATAAGCAAAATGATAGAAAACCAAAGAAAATTTAACAACAAACAATGAAAGATTATTTACATAGTGCGTGGCGCGACCCCAGATCTCATTGAAAATAAGATTTTAAGTATTTACCATTGTGTTGTGGCCACCAACAACCCCCCTTCTTATGAATTTTTATTTCTAATACTAAATAAGTGGGGACCCTTAGTAAAAAATTTAAAAAAATCAATTAGTGTTATATTTCCTTTTAGATGAAACTTACAACATCATGGACTTAGGAAAATACCTTTGAAGAATCTAAAAACCTAAGTTTCATAATGAAGAAAGTAAAATCACTCCTTAAGAGATATCACATCGCTCAAAGAATGATAGGGTACCTTCTAATGAGTTAAAATGATAAAAAACATGAGATTGCGACGCGAAACTTCATCGCATCGCATACATTAAAGAAACGTTCGCATTGGAAAACTCTAAAATCGCCGATATGTGATATCGCATATCGCGCATCACAAAAATCACACGAATTACACATAAGGATTATAACGATTAAGCGATATGAAATATTGCGATATTGCGATACTGCGATACTGCGATATTGCGATAATGCGATACTGTGAAATTACGATGTTGCGATATTGTGATACTGCGACCTTGCGATAGAATAACACGATGAAATTGTGATATTGCGATACAGCGATCTGCGATATCGCAAAGAAAAATTGCAGGACCTCTCCATCGCAGTTGGTTCTGGCTCATTATTCGAGAAAACTTTTTAAGCCAAGAATTGGTCATGCATTTTAATGCGAATTAATGAGTTGTTGCCAGTTGTTAATCAAGTATGGTGTTGTGTTTTTCGAAGAACTAGTTCATGTAAGGTGGCATGTTTTGCATATCTTCAGCGTTTAAATTTTTCCTGTCATTATTTTTTATCATTACTTCCACCTCAAATGTAAATTGCAGGAACGAAGGACAAAGCGTTATACAAGGCAGTATGCAGAAAACTATGAGGAGGAAAGGCAGTACTCCAATGTCCATTTCGGAAGGCACACCTAATCCACTTAAGGGAGAGAAAGAGCCACAGAACTCTTCTGAGGCATCCATCACAGATT
>APFE030577349.1:92251-121070 GCA_000404065.3 Pinus taeda | reverse complement strand
CCTGAACTATGAATGGCAAGTAAATCCAAATCAAAATACCATTCTGAGAGTAAATCGCCCTCACCATCTCCCCCGATTTCTCCATTACACTTAAATACAGAGTTAGAAGTTGCCGGAGCATCAACCGTTGCTACAAACCTTGACATTTCAGAACAATATATTATTGAACCTCCTGAAGTCGAATCTCTGATTCACAAACTTCAGTAATTTTCCATTTCCCCTCAAAGATCTGATAAATCTCAGGGCAGCGTGACTTCGTAGTATAACCCTGTTAATCCCCTGACCAGATTAAAGAATGAAAATTTTGGTGTTCGACCAACCGAATTACCTCTTCCCAAAAGGAAAAGAGCAAGAAAATCACCTAAAGGGTCCGACAGCGAGACTCTTTCATCAACATCATCCATCTCAACCTCTTCACCACGAAGTCAACCATCCACTCCTCCACTCCAGACCATTGTCAATCCACCCACTGGAACCCCTACAACTCCTCCTCAATCATCTGCGATCGTAATATCCTCATATTCACAACCACAGGGATCATCTTCTACACTTCCCCCTGTTAGCAGTTCAGCAATGGCCCAGTCTCCATGGAATAACCCTGGGGCAGTCTTAATGCCTGCACCCTTGAGTCAAATACTGGCCCATCCTAAGAAATGGCTGCCTAAGTTCAATCCTAAGGCAGGCATGCTAGCAGAAGAGCACATAAACAACTTTATGCTATCCATTAATCTCAACAGGGTTATTAATGAAGATGTTGTTGTTCGACTGTTTCCTTATACTCTGCAAGGAACAGCCGGATCATGGTATTTCTCATTACCCTCTGGATCTATTACTAGTTGGGACATCTTCCAAGACCAATTCCTAACCAAGTTTGGTGACGATAGGTCTACGGCAACGTTAATCAACGACCTATCCAACCTTAGGGCTAAATCTAGAGAGCCGATCAAAGATTTCAATCTACGTTTCAATAAAATTCTAAACAAAATTCCTACTGCTTCCCAACCCAGCGAGGAAGTGTGATGTGAATGGTATATCACTGCTTTACCATCAAACATAGCAATCTTCGTGGACAGGGCTAATAAAACAACCTTAGCCGAAAACATGAAAGAAGCCATAGCAATAGAGAAACGTATAATAGCCCTAGAGAAGAAATCTGTGATAGAGGAACATAAATATAAAAAGGTCACCTTCAAAAAAGAGTCCAAGAAGAAACAAGCAAAAGATCCATTCGATTTGGAGGGATTGCAAAAAGTTCTAAAGACCATGTCCAATGAAATGGTCGACATAAAAAAACAAGTAGCAGAAACTTCTTCAAAAAGGCCCTACAGAGCTTTTAAAAGAGGCCCGTCAACGGATTCAAGGCCATCCAATGCTATTACAAGTGTTGAATCTGAGGAAGAGGAAGAGGAAATTGCCACTGAAGGGAAAATCGATGTTGAAGAAGTTGTCGAATTACAAGGAATGTGGGATTTCATCCTCCCACAAGAAGAAGATCAAGAAGTATTCCCAGTTAACACACGAAGTAGAAATTAGCTTGATCCTCCCCAAACTACCCCAAATCCAAAGAGCGCAAACTCTGCAACAAAGGATAAAGTTGCAACAAAGAAAACGACATCTAAAGCAACTCAAACTAGCCCAGTCCAAACAGATTCACCAACTCCATCTAAAACACTGATCGTTTCGGATGAAATGGAGTACAATATTATAGAAGATATGAAAAAGACTAGGGCCAACATCACTCTGTACGAATTGAGCAAGCTGAAGCATCAACAAAAGATAATGTTGAAAGAATTACATGCTGTGCCAGTTGCACCCTTGCCTGCCGTTGTAATTTCTCAAGCTTCCCAGAACATGGGAAGACCTCCAACTAATACGACTAACAAGAATGATCCAAACGACATCGCTTTAATTGGAGGAAGATCGCGATCTCATACTCCCCATTTTCTCCTTATGAAATTTTTAACAAAAATGTACATAATTGTTTAGTGGATTCTGGTGCTTCATCGAATATTTTACCAAAGTCCATATGCACCAAATTAAACGTTCAACCACAGAAATCTGCTGTTCGAATAGTTCAGCTAGATCAATCTCAAGTCGAAGTCATTGGCGAACTAAATCAAGTAACCATAAGGCTGTCATCCAACCCAAAGGTATGTCAAGTTATTGACATCTTAGTCACTGATATCCCTGAATTTTATGGTTTAATTCTTAGCAGGGATTGGTCAGAAAAACTGCATGGATACTTCGCAACTGATTGGTCGCACATGTGGCTGCCTTACAATGGTAAGCCAAATCAAATAAAAGTTGAACGAGAATTACATCAGAAGTACATAGTAACAGAATTAGAGGGGAAAAATGAACGGTAGATATAACAGTAGCATAATTGGCAATACTCAGTGGATTCTTTTCTCGGCAATTTTAATGCTCATACGTCACCTTATTTAGAACATTCTGTTTTGTCCCAAGTCAAAAAATTTTCTCAAACGGATAGTTCAAAATGTATCAATTTTTTAGATAGACCTGTAAATAAATCTTTGTTTTGGAAATTATTTTTTGATGGTTCTGAATCTAATCAAGGAGCAGGAGCAAGATGCGTGCTAATTAGTCCAGAAGGAGATAAAATCATGCTAACATGCAGGCTCGAATTTGATTGTACCAACAATACAGCAGAATATGAGGCTTTAGTCCAAGGGTTGTACAAAGCAATCCGGTTAGACATAAAGTACCTCCAAGACTTCGGAGACTCTGAAATTGTAGTCAGACAGGTACGGAATACTATACATTGCTTATTAGGTCATTTAAAACATTGTTTGTCTTTAGTTCAAGATCTGAAAGACCATTTTATAGCATTCAATATTTCATCAATTCCCAGACTCCAAAATGCAAGCGCTGACCTTTTAGCTAACGTAGCTTCTAAGCTCATTCCTTCAGAAGATTTTAGTCCAGATAGATTCTCAATAGAATTAATCTTTATACCTTCTATTCCTGACAACATCACAAATTGGAGAATATTCAACGACGATCCTGATATCGTAAATTTCCTTACTTCTGAAGGATCCTACTCCAATCAAATAATTGACGAAGACCAACATGATAGACAATTACAACAAAATAGCACTAACAATGCTATACCTAAATTAGTGGTCAAGTTAGAAGATCTATTCGATTTGAAATATCAGTTTAAAAGGTCTACCAATTCAAAGCTCCAAAGTTCAACTTTGAATTACGAATTAGTAAACCTAGGAACCGATGCCAAACCCCAAAACATAAATCTAGGCTGGCCTAGCCCCTGAAGAAAAACTAGCATATATTCGTCTTTTGAGACAATACAAAAACGTTTTTTCTTGGAACTATGATGAAATCAAAACATACAACACTTCCATCATCCAACATACTATTCCAATGACCAATAATGAAAAACCCGTCCAGCAAAAATTGAGAAAGATCCATCCCAACTTAGAAAATTAGATAAAAACTGAACTCAATAAGCTGTTGAAAGCCAAGATAATCTTTCCCGTCAGACATTCTAAATGGGTCTCCAATACCTGTTAGAAATAAAAACGGAGATATTAGAATTTGCAGTGACTTTCGGAATCTTAACAAGGCCTGTCAAAAAGACAATTTTCCCTTACCACCTATGGAGCAGATATTGCAGGCAGTGGCAGGCTCAGAATTAATGTCTTTCTTGTATGGATTTTCATGATACAATCAAGTGTTGGTACATCCTGATGATCAATTGAAAACCACATTCAGAACTAAATGGGGCACATATGCATATCGAAAGATACCATTTGGTTTGATTAATGCTGGTGCCACACTTCAAAGAGCCATGGACATTGCATTTAAAGGTTTAGTCAATAAATCTGTAGTAATTTATTTGGATGATATAACCGTGTATTCCAAGAAATGAAGTGACCATCTCAAAGACTTGAAACAAATCTTCCAACAATGTTTAAGGTATGGAATTTCACTTAACCCAAAGAAATATTTTTTCACATTAAGTGAAGGGAAAATTCTGGGATTCATAGTGTCAAAATCTGGAATTCACATCGATTCTGACAGAATCAAAGAAATTTATGAAATATCCCTACCTCATAACAAAAAAGCCATGCAATCCTTCCTTGGTCAAATCAATTTTGTAAAGATATTTGTTCCAAATTTTTCACGAATCGTATCCCCTTTACAAACCATGATAAAAAAGAACTCTAATTTTAAATGGGGCCAAGATGAACATGAAGCGTTCAACCTAATAAAACAAGCTATTATTAATGTTCCATCTTTAGCAACTCTGAATTTTTCAGAGCCTTTTATTTTATACACATTTGCCTCAGATAGGTCATATGCTGCGATACTCACTCAAACGAATCAAGAAAAGGCAGAAGCACCAATTGCTTTTTCCAGTTCAATTGCTGAATTAAATTATTCAGATGTGGAGAAATAGGCTTATGCTGTTTTCAAAGCAATCAAATACTTCAGACCTTTTCTACTCAAAACCCATACTAAAATTATAGTACCGTTTCCAGCGGTAAGGAATCTTCTAGTACAAAAGGATGTGGGTGAAACGAGGACCAATTGGGTTACTGCCTTATAAGAATATGACATAGAAATTAAACCAGAAAACATTGTAAGAGGTCAAGGCTTTTGCAAAATGTTGGCTGGAGCGTCGCAAATTCCTGAAATTCCATCTGTAGAGGTACAAATGTGCAAGGTAAGCCTAAACGATGCAGAGTCATTATACGCTGATATCATTTATTATCTTAAGAACGGGTATGCTCCTTCATACCTCGATCATACTAAGAAAAGAGCTCTAAGGTTAAAAGCCAAACAATATCAGCTCATAAATGATATTCTTTTTAGAATAAATTACGGTTATGTTCTCCTTAGATGTCTTGAGAAATCTAAAGCTGAAAAAGTTTTGCAGGAACTCCACAATGGGCCAGCAGGCGGACACTATGCTAGAGATGCTACTGCACATAAAATCTTGCGCGTAGGGTATTACTGGCCCACGTTATTCAAAGACTCGCACAATTACGTGAGGAAATGTCAAGTCTGCCAAACTACTGCTGGGAGACAAAAGAAGCCATCCTTACCACTACAACCAGTTAACATCGAGAAACCTTTCAGTCAGTGGGGATTGGACATAATAGGTGAGATCGTTCCTCACTCTTCTAAGCGGCATAGATATATCCTTACAGCAATAGATTATTTTACTAAGTGGGTAGAAGCAGTTCCACTCAAGACGGCTAATGCTGAAAATATCATTGAGTTCATAGATCAATTTATAATCACGAGGTTTGGATTGCCTTCCGCTTTAATGTTTGATAATGCATCATACTTTTCTGGAAATGCAATGACTGAATTTGCACTTAAAAGAGGATTCAAACTTAAATATTCGGCCAATTATTACCCACAGGGCAATGTATTAGCCGAGTCTACAAATAAAAACCTAATCAGGATTATCGAAAGAACAGTAGACCAAAATCATAAAAATTGGCATAAATCTTTAATATATGCTTTGTGGGCAGATCGAATAACGAGAAAAGCTTCCATCGGCACTTCTCCCTTTAATTTAGTTTATGGGAAAGAAGTGGTTCTTCTGACTCATTTAGCAATTCCCTCTTTGTCTCTAGTTCAATACATTGATGAAGTACCAATTTCCTCATTATACCTAAGACAAATGGAAATAATCAAATTAGAAGAACAACGAGAACGGGCTAAGAAAACGCATGCTCATCATCAAGCACTAGTAAAATCCTCTTTTTATTCAAACATAATGACCAGAAAAGATTTTCAGATGGGAGACTAGTTTTAAAATGGGACAAGGCACATGAAGAAAAGGGGAAGCATACAAAATTTCAAAGAATGTGGCTTGGTCCTTTTCAAATTGTAGAAGCCTTAGGTCCATCAACATTTATGTTACAGGATTTAGCAGGTAGAAGAGATTCCTTGCCTGTTAACGGACAAATTCTTAAGAAATATTTTCCATAGAAGATTATTCTTCTATTTTTGTAGAGTAATACTTTTCTTTTCATAATAAAACCAGTTGTGAATGGTTACATTAGGCATTTACGAAAAAGACACCAACTCTCTTTCAGATTTTGATTTTTCGCTTGTATAAATAGCAAATCTTTTGGAAAATTGTTCTTTATTATTGAAAGATACAGTTAAAGACTCTAACCTAGATATGACACTAGTTTCAACTTCATAAAGTTTGATGAAAACAACCTTTAGTGAAGAAATTGTTTTATATTAGTACAATGAAAGGTATCTATAACAAAATAAAGATTCTCTGTAGAACAGCTACTTCCAAAAACTCTATCATTGTCGTCCAGAGATATCTAAAGGAAACAATGACTTCCTCCCTGCTAAGGAAATCACAACTTTCAGAGGAACAATCCAAGGATACACTTCATCTTGAAGAATGACAGGTCTCATCACGAGCCAGCTTGTTATAATCATAGATATTATAACTTGCTGACTTTGCCAAATACTGCATACCATAACAGGGAAATGACTCAAGATTGTTACAATCAAGAGGCAAGGGGTCTCATCATGAGCTAGCTTGTTCAACAAAGTTATAAATCGAGTGAATGACTGTGTCATAAATTGGCTATCAAATCAAGACATTGTTCTTTAAGAATAAAAAGAAAATCAAAGCAATAAGTGTGAATGTGATTCTTCTTTGAGAGTTGTAGGTTTCTTTAAGTAGGATACAGGATCATTGTTGGGTAACAGGTAACCTTGTCGAGGCTATAAACGCCTGCTGGCAGCAGAGGCTCTACCTACGACAAATGAGCATATTTAAAACTGGTTTACAGAGAAGACTTTGTTTTATCTTTACAGACCAAGTAATGACTGATGTAAATACAAGGACTAAATTGAGGGAACAAATAATCAAAGTTGAAAATAGCTGAAACAAAATGTCATTGACAGGTTAGAGCATAATGTACTTTATCTTTCCATAATAAAGTTTAATTTTTTGAAACATTTCCTGTTTTGGAAGTTGAAAAAATTCAATAGAAACACAGAGATAACTGGTTCTTCCAAGTGAATCGCCAATTGTTGTGGCCACCAACAACCCCCCTTCTTATGAAGTGTTATTGCTAATACTAAATAAGTGGGGACCCTTAGTAAAAAATTAAAAAAATAAATTAGTGTTATATTTCTTTTTAGATGAAACTTACAACATCATGGACTTAGGAAAATACCTTTGAAGAATCTAAAAAACCTAAGTTTCATAATGAAGAAAGTAAATTCACTCCTTAAGAGATATCGCATCGCGCAAAGAATGATAAGGTACCTTCTAATGAGCCAAAATGATAAAAAACGCGAGATTGCGACGCGAAACTCCATCGCATCGCATGCATTAAGAAGCACTCACATTGAAAAATCTTAAAATCGCGGATATGCGATATCGCATATCGCACATCGCAAAAATCACAGGAATTACACATAATGATTATAACGATTAAGCGATCTGCGATTTTGCGATATTGTGATACTGCGATATTGCGATATTGCGACCAAGCAACCTTGCGATATAACAACACGATGAAATTGTGATAATGCGATGCAGCGATCTGCGATATCGCAAAGCAAAATCGCAAGACCTCTCCATCACAGTTGGTTCTAGCTCATTATTCGAGAAAAAATTTTAGGCCAAGAACTGGTCATGCACTTTAATGCGAATTAATGAGTTGTTGCCAGTTGTTAATGAAGTATGGTATTGTGTTTTTCGAAGAACTAGTTCATGTAAGGTGGCGTGTTTTGCATATCTACGGCATTTAAAGTTTTCTTGTCATTATTTTTATCATTACTTCCACCTCAATTGTAAACTGCAGGAACAAAGGACAAAGCGTTATACAAGGCAATATGCAGGAAACTATGAGGAGGAAAGGCAATACTCCAATGTCCATTTGAGAAGGCACACCTAATCTACTTATGGAAGAGAAAGAGCAGCAGAACTCTTCTGAGGCATCCATCACAGATTTCTCATATACAGCCATGGTTGAATGGGTACTGAGTGATGCTGATACCAGAAACAGACAATTTAATGCTCAGGGTCAAGAGCTCACAGAATCACTATTTTTACAAATTTTGAGCTTTATACCCAATAACAGAAAAAGGCGCAAAAGTCGAAAAACACATCAGGGAAGCCCAGATCAAGAAACAGAGGTAGTTTCTGATGCGCGATTAGTGCTTAGCGCTAATCGCGCATTGCTAAGAAAACTTGCTCGACATGGAAGGCTTCTAATTACTCAGTCACTTGCAAGCCCCGAAAATTGCAAGAAAGGAGCAATAGAAACAAACTGGAAACAAAAAGCTAAAGAAAAAGCAGAAGCAATCCAAGGGTTAACCGAGTTGAAATGGGATTATTACTAGGCATACATGGTAAAGCCACATAGTCATTGGATGACTCTCAAGTATATCATCAATTTTGCTGAGAAGATAGTGCCAGCTCTTGCCGATTCTGTTTGCTTAACTCAACCAAAGATGGAAGACAATCAGCCGACTCTACTCAGGCAAATATTGAATTCTTGCGACGTTAAGGAGCAAATTTAGAAATAGTTAGATATTAGCTTTAATTTTAGAAATAGTTTTACATAGAAAAAGGATGGTCATTTAAACTGAATCCTGAATTTCTGTAAATAAGTTATTTAGTTAGTAGTATTTAAACCCTTCTCATGCATTTAGAGAAGGGTCCAGAAATTTATCAAAAACTTGTCTTCAAAACATGCACTTTTGCACCCTCTGAGGAGGTTTTGATGAATGAATGGAACAAGGTTTATTTGATATTTGCATTTGATATCTGCTACTGATGTTGCACTTCTGTACTCTTAGTGGATGTTAAATCAAGGAGAGATAAATCAATTGTCGCTTGAAGCTCATGAGTAGGATTAGTTATAAATGGTACTTTTATCTCTTAACCATTTCTGCTTATGCGTTAAAGTGATATTCATTTTTTAGTTGTTTATATATTATAGCATGGATGCCTGAGTTATCATTTGGCACTTTTGTACGGTGATAACTATTTATTTATGCTTAGTGTATGAATAACTCATTATGCGATAAGTTTTCACAACTGTTTTGTCTAACTTCTTATATGAAGTAGTTCATCTTTATTGAATTCTTTTCGTATAATGGCTGAATGATCTTTATTACCAATTATTGTTTGAAATCTTTTTAGATCGCATAGAAGAAAGATCACACCTCGGGTTAGCATAAATTTTGATGTTTTTCTGTTTATTAGAATACAATAACATAAGAATTAGATTAGAATTAGGATAGAAGTATTCCATTTAGAACAGAAATACCCATCTTTCTCACACACACACACTGAATTGGGAAACTGGTCCCATATCCCCAGTCGGACCTGCTATACCAAATGGATAAGGAGCTACCAACCAAGGTCTGGACAGGGCGGGTATCCCCCTTGTTGTAGACCCGATTTTCGGGGCCTTCAACACATTGACAAGGAGAGATTCAATCTTCCTGTCAAGTAATTGAAGATGATATGTGTATTAGCCAAGCTTCTTGTGGACAACGTAAGGACTAATCCACAGGGATTGAAACTTAGTATGCTTGCCATTTTCCTCATTGGATTTGTCCCACTTTAATACTAAGTCACCCACACTGAAACTAGTCTTCCCTGCAGACTTTATGTCAAACCATCTCTTGATACAGTTCTAGTTGAGTGAATTTTTTCTTTTTCTTTCAGATTTTCTTCCTATAACTTATGCAAAGTGTCCATCCTACGTTGAACTAAAATACATGGCTTTCCCTAGGATTCTTGGGATAGTTGGAGAGTAGGAAAGTAAATGTTCGGTGGGAGGATGGCTTCCTTTCCATACACCAGGAAGTAAAGGAAAGTATTCAGAGAAGGATTAGGTGTGACTAGGTCAGCCCATAAAGAATTCACCAGAGTGAAGTGCTAGTTTCATTGCTCAGAGAATATGGCCTTTTTTATGATGTGAATGAGGTTCTTATTTTTGGATTCGGCAAGACCATTCCCCTATGGATAGTAGTTAGCATAATGTTTCAAAACAATAACATTTTCCAATGCAAAATCATAAATCTTTAACGAAGAAAAGTATGTTGCATTGTTAAAAAACAAGTGACATAGGAATTCCAAACCTGGAAATGATATTCTGTTGTAGGAAGTTGATGGCTTCTTGATCGTTCACTTGTTTCAGCGGAACTACCTCTGTCCACAGTGTGAAATAATTTATAGCAGTCAAAATATAGCAGTGCTTCTTTGATGAATGTGGGAAAATTTCCCCAATGATATCCAAGCTCCACTATTGGAATGGTTCTTCCACTGCAGTAGGCAGTAGCGGGGTTCCTGACTTCCAATTTATGTCGGCACACTTTTCACTAGTCGGACACTTGTGGACATAGGCATGCACATCCTTGAATATTGTAGGCTAGTAGAAATTGGCCTGCATGACCTTGTGTGTTGTGGTGTTACCTGCAAAGTGTCCCCCACTATTTTTTCGTGGAGATCATGTAAAATCTTATCTAAATCTTGCACCTCTAGGCACCTGAGAAATACGCCATTATTGTGCATTATGTATAACACCCCATGTACTAGCTGGTATGATAGAGCTTTGAGTCGGAGTTCCCTCTTCTGCAGCAAAGATAAATGGGAGGGCACGGTATCATGCTCAAGGTACTGGCGCAAATATGTGTACTAAGAGTTTCCATCTGGAGTGGGAGAGGATTGCTCAACATTGTACATTTTTATTTCTTGCTCCCAGCCTACGAGCTCTTCTTCTTCCTCCTGTGCATGAACTGCTTCCACTGCTAACTTACAAAGACCATTACCCTTAATGGTGTTAACTTCTTTAATTTCAAGATCATAGTTTTTTAACCTGGTCATCTAGTTCGCCCTTCTCTCATCCAGGTCTTGTTGAACAAGCAATGATCTAACTATTGGGTGTGGAACAAAGATAATACAATGATTTTTCAATAAATAGGGTCTGAAGTACTTCACCGCCTTGTATATTGGATAAGATTGTTTGTCCATGGTGGGATAGTTGAGCTCTGGTCCTTGCAGGCTCATGCTCATGAAGGAGATGGGTCGCTCATTGTTCAACTCATCCTTCTAAGTGAGTATAGAAGTGAGAGAAGTGTCGAGCAAGAAATATTTGTTGACGTCTAGGTTGTACAATGTTGGGGCTTCTCCTATTTATTGCTTTATAGGGGTGAACACATCCTTTTCCTTTTTTCCCCAACAATAGATTGCATCCTTCTTGATCACCTCTTGTACAAGCTTGACGATATGAGCATAGTTGGAGATGAAGTTTCTGAGGAAGTTGATCTTCCCTAAGAATACTACATGGATTTCTTGTTTACGAGGTGGAGAATCTGTGCCATTGACCAAACTTTATCCAGATCTACCTTGATACCACTTTTAGTGATAATGCATCCAAGATGGTTACCTTGAGACACTACAAATATGCTCTTCTTGGGATTCAAGGATATTCCATATTTTTGGCATTGCTCAAAAAATTTCTTGAGATGGAATAGGTGGTCTCGCTATTATCTTGAGAACATTGTTACATATTTGAGGTAGACCACTATGCTTTGTCTGATAAGGCCACGGAAATTAATGTCCATTGCACACTAAAATGTGGCACCTACGTTAACCAACCCAAACGACATTCTGCAAAACCTAAACATACCCCACTTGGTACGGAACGTAGTTTTGAGTATGTCAGACTCTACTACCAGAACCTGGTTATAACCTAAAAACCCATCAAGCAAAGAAAACATCTCTGCCCTAGATATTGTCTACAATATATGCTTCAAGGATGACACTAAGTAGTTTTCCTTGTCCAAGGCATGATTGAGATTATGGAAATCTACACACAAGCAGATCTCCCCGGACTTCTTCTTGACAGGGACTAAGTTGGACACCCATATCGAATGTTTCACTTTATAGACGCTTTGAGAATCTAGCAACTTGGTCAGTTATTTTTGTATAAGGGGATGAATTGTTGGATGAACTTTCCTCAATTTCTGCTGAAAAGGCTTGGCCCCTTATTTGATTGGTATAACATGCTAAATAATTCACGTGTCATATGCCTTAATATCATCATATGTCCATGTGAATACATCACATCACTGCTTGAAGAAGTGGATAAAAACTTGTCACTCCTGTGGTGTACAACAAGTACCAAGATTCACATACTTCGTATCTTCTATTGTTCTTAGATTGATCTGTTCATGTGAAAATGTAGAGTTGTGGGTCTTAGTATTCACAGGTCCTCGAAAATGATTCTGCAGGTCATAGAAATTCTCCAGTGATACCACACCCTTGGGGATGAGGTTTCCTTTGCCTATACTAGTTGCGTCTTGCAAAGTCTACTCATGCTCGTCCTCGTGTATCATTGCGTCTTTCAATACGTCAGTGTTGGCCATGAAATGCAGTATCTATTGATCATCATAATGATGTTCTCTGGGACAAATGGTTTATATAAAATATTAATAGAAAATTTTTCCCTTAATGGTAACATCCTAGCAGCTGCATTTTCTAGGGCATCCATAGTTGCATTACACATTCTTGGTAATGAAATAATATTGAAAGCTTGGAAATGAGAAATGAGTGGCCATAAATCTTGTTGATAACTCTTAAGACGAGGTGACATTCAATGTATAGTGTTGCGTACCTGATGCACCATGATTTCAGACTCACCTACCACTTTCAGAACAACAACCTTGAAAAAAATATCTTTCTATAAGCCCAAGACGAGCGCCTCATATTCTGCGGTGTTGTTTGTGCACTCAAACTCCAAGCGGATATAGAGCATATGTTTCCTCTGCAACAGGTCTATTAAAACACAATCGGCTCTAGACCCCTCCTTTGTTTTGGATCCGTCAAAGTACATGGTCCACATATCATCTGTACATGGACCTCTTACCGCACTAATAATACTGCTACTACTACTTACTGTACAAGTTTCATTTTCACCATTTGGGCATGGAAGGAGGTCCAACTATGTGTCTGGTGGGATAGGGGATGGCTTTGCAAGATAGTACCCCAATTGTGTTTCTAAAAAGAAATTTTCGAACACAAGTTTTGTGAAAGCCAACTCATTTTCTCCATTCAAGGGAGTTACATTGTGCTTCATGTAACTCTCTGACAATACTCAGATCTAGTTTTTCTTGCCCTTATATGGAAGCCATAAGTGTGACCAATCAATGGAAAAGTATCCTTGCATCTTGCTTGACCTGTCTCTGTTGAGAAATACCCTGCATGCTTTCGAGATATCCACAATTACAATATTGATTCATTAATGAACTGATCCATTAGATGATAGCTAGATGATCACATCCCCAAGTTCGCTAATTGATGGCACATAAGTTCTATCCAATTGGATTATTTGTTCACTTGTCTTACTCCATTAAGCATTGATCTTCTTGGCAATGGACAGTTGCATGAAATTTACCAATGCACTAGAATCAACCAAGCAATTGTGAATAATGAAGTTAAAGATTTAAAAAGATAACAATAATGGTGGGTAGAGTGAGTTTTCCTCCTCCATGCCAAGCATGTTAAGCATGGATGTGAGAGCGTTAGGAGACTTACTAGATCCCTTGTTTGAAGAGGTGGCGTGACTAGTAGAGGTTTCCCCAAGTATTCGTAGAAGAATGTCCCATTGACTCGTGATTTTTGTAAGTTTAAACAAAGAGATATTTGCATGACTCTTCTTCATGTCTTCTACAATGTTATAGTCTATTGCACGAAGACTCACCGAAGTTTCTGGGCGTGGAACTAAATTCATGGTTTCCGGTAGGATGGTTCTGTCTTTACTTCTTACGGAAACACTGTTCATTGAATTTGTCTTCCCAGACTTTATTTGAGCGTTCTATGTTGATTCGACCGGAGGATCCACTTTCCTCAACAAATCTTGTCTTATTTTCTTCTTTGATATCTCAATCACAATGGTGGACCCTTGACTTCTCAACTTATATTAGTTATTTTGCTTTAGGGCCAGATAGTCACTCGAAGGGTCCTTATCGGTGGTGGTCTCCTAGGCTGTGATAGTGTACTGATACATGTTTACTACATGCCCAATGCTTGGAGCTTCATCAAGTGTGGCAGCTTCTTCTTCTTCATTGTCAGCCTCAGCATGCTCACCAACCATGAGTGTGTTCCATTCCATGGTTCCATTATGGGCACGTTCTTTCTGAATGGGGTTCATGGTGAAACGTGTAGTATGAATCTATAGCGATTTTCTCAAGCTTGATAACCATGTTGGAGCTCTATGTAGATTTGGCCAGTTGGTTGTTGCTGCTGGAAGCTACATTCTTATTTTGTGGGTACCTAGAAGACCTGCTGCTCATGATGGTCTCGCTTGTCCTCTGTTTAAGTTCATCCACTTCGGTAGTTAGGGACTTGACGAGACAAGTAAGTTTATCAATATCTATTACTTCCTTTTCCTTAGCCTTGTTCACAGAGGTCCGAGACCTCTTACCAATGTATTTGGAGTCCTTAGTGGGTTCATCATCTGCAATGACTCTAATATTATGCAAGCCTTTCTCCATGAAAATAACCTCTTCATAATTTTCTGTTAATGTTGGTTTCACAGCTCGCTTAATGAACTATGTAATACTAGTCAGTAGGTCATAAGTGTAGTAGTTAATGGTGATGGAATTGTGAGTTTTAGTGTCGTTCGAGAACTTGTTCAAAATAAGTTGAAACTCTGATTGAAATATTTGACCTTTTATTTCTACTCCATATTGAGACTACCCAACTCCTTCAGTAACATGGCAGGGGTCTTGTCTTCAACAAACTGATGAGTCTCAGTATTGCAATAAGAATGTTGCAACTACCAAGGCTACCGACTTTAATTATCAAGCTAGGGTTCGTACAAACTTAAGAGGTATCGGCACTATATGTGCATCATACAATGTGTCATTTCTTTATTGTCATGATGTAATGGAGTGCATGTACTGAAGTCAAATCCTAAACTAATTGTAGAAAGTAAAATGTTTGAAATGGAACCTTAACCTATTGCAAGAAAGAAAGTACAAGGAAAGAAACCTATTCTAATTGAATAAATATCATGAACTAAATGTAAAATAAACCTAGATTAACCCTATTTATCACATGTGATTATTTAAACTAACTGAGCATGAAATATGATCTAGAGAGTACTAATTGTTGTGTGCATGTGTAAATATAAAAGAACTCATTTTTAAATCTTTTTTCTTATAAATGAAAATGCTAATCTTTCCTTGATCTTTGGCGGGGGAGATAGGTGTGGAGCAAGAGGGTGCAATGATTTTGATGGCTTGGAGGTCAAGTAGGGGCCTAATCCCGACTTCAATGATGATTTTTCTCAATTTGGGCTCAAAACAGACCACTACAGGATTTCCTATATGATGTACTAGTTCTCTTATAGGATCTCCTAGTTCTCCTACAGGATCCCTTGATTTACTACAAGATGTTACATATTTACTATATGAAATTATAATTCATCGAATGACCAAGAAAATCAAATCCAAATTGGATGGGATATATTTTTTTATTGACTAGGATGTCTTAGGTCCCCATTCCAAGTGGAATCACTCAAAAAGACCTCTGTTAACCCATGCTAAAAAATAGCACAAAATTACTAGTCAAAAATCTATAAATTCGAGAACTAGTGAGCTAGTAAATCTATAAAATGCCTAACCTAATCAAGTGAAAATACATTGGAGTAATTTTTGTTATGAACTAGAACTTGTTTTTGATCTAATGCAAGTGGAAGCAACTCGATTGAAGCTCATTAGCATGCTCTAAAAAATAGCATAAATTTACTGTTCTTTGCCACAAAGGAGTTCCAGAAATCTAGATTTGGGAATAAGAAAGCTAATCCTAGTAGCTCAATGATTAATATGACCTTCCAAATATTTTCCAAGGATGAAATTATGTTTTTGATCCTACAAAAGAACTTACATAAACCATTTAACCTAATCCTATAACAAGAAATCATTAATACTAAATGCGTAAATAGAAAGAAAAAAACAAGAGATGCATGTGAATAAGAAGTGAAAAGAAGGAAAGAAGATGATACAAAATGGCTCTAATGCTCCTGGGATGGCCAATCCAAAGAAAACTCAGAGACCTATGGAGGAGAACAAGATTTAGAAGCTAAACATGACAGCAATCTTTATTATTTTCATCAATACAATTACATCCCTAGAAGAAAATACAATGGAATTGCTAAAATACGAGTTCTCTCCACAAGAACACTAATGAAAATCTCTCCCTAGAGGAAAATTTGACTTGATAATTATAGGAAATTATTAGAAATCATTCCCCATGAAAGGAGGAAGCTTTCCCCACCAAAATCCCTTGATTAGTGGATTTGGTTCTCAATATTAGGAATCTGCACTAAATGGCAGAGAACACATTCCTAGATTTTCTCAATCGTTGGAGTTCCACAATATGTGCCACAATTCCATAATATCTTGTTGATTCATTATTTAATATTGATCCTCTTGTAGTAGGGAGAAAGTCCCTAAATTATCTCCTCCTCCAAATCTTCATAATCTGCCCAATATTCTCATAATATTCCACAAAAATAAATAATATTAGGCACAAATATGCAATTATTCCTAAACCTTCCTAATGGATATATTAAAGTTAAAAATACATTATCTAATGCAAAAAGAGATGTTTAATGTGTTGAAGGATGGTCATAGGCCTTAATTTATGTTTAATTTAGAGGCATGGGCCTTAATTTATGTCTAGTTTAGAGGCCCATCATACTCCCCTATTGAAAGTGTTGCTCATCCTTTGAGCAACTTAGTGACCTCATTGTGCCTCATTCATCGCCTTGGTGGCCTCTCTCTTGTGCATTAAGAATCTTGGCTGTAATTTCTACAAGGACAAGCCCAAAAACATATTTGTGCAAATAAAAAATCCTTGTTTCTTGAGATCATTAGTTTTCCTTCTTCCCCTTATTCAAGATGGTTCTTGAATATTCTTGAGTTTGGCAAGGTATTCCACATCCTTATCAACCTTCTGCTACCTTATTCCACTATTTGGAAACCTCTGAAACCTTCAAAATGTCTTTAGATGAGAACTAGAACATATTGTAGTAATTCATTTCAAAACTACAAGAAACCTTGTTAAACTATAGGAAACCCTTTTTGAGCATAAATGATATTCTAAGCCTAGGACAGGCCCTCAACTTGGCTGCCATGCCTTTTTCCCATTTTTAGGCCTTGGAAAAAAGCTAGAAAGAGATTGGAAACCTCTTGGAAAACATATTTTCATCACTGCAGTTTGAGTTTTGTTTTGATGGTGAATGCCTCATTCCTTTTGTTGCCTTCTTATCCTCTCTTGTGGCTTAGATGACTGCCTAATCTTCTTGGAGTTCTCTATTTTGATTAGGTCTCTCTTAAGCTTTGCCATCTTGGGGTTTAACATAATTGATTCATTTCTTCCTTCTTGTAGCAACATTCTACCTTCATGTAGTAGCCATTCCTCCTCTTTCAGGGTCTTCTAATTGTATGGGAGTGATGAGAAATGATGAAGAGGGATTGGATGATGATGTTAGGGCTTAAAGGGAGTAGTGTAGGTTTGTGTAAATGGAGAGGATACTCTAATTTTTTTTTTTTCAAGAATGAAATGGGATGGATGAATGATGAATAGGTAGTGAATATGAAGTGGATGGAGGGCTTGGATTTTTGTGGTGACTTGGCCTTTGCAAAAAATTATTATTTTAATTGATGTCGTCATTCCTTGAAATCATCACCCTTCATAATTTGACTTTTCAACATTGCATGAGTGAAGGAATGTGTTGCAATTAACTAGTTGAAGGTGGCTGAGACTATTGACCCATCCTTAGCTTATAAAACCTCATCTCTCATGCATTGAAAACAAATTTCTAACTATAATATACTCAAGAGAATAGGTCAAGAATATTGCATACATGTACCTACCTAATGGTTGTTGGAGAGACATGTGACGAGACTCGTCATTGGGGAATTATATGGGCCTTAATTCACATCCTATCTTAGTCAAACCAACTTTTCTCATAACTTATTACATGTTTTTTATTATATTTTGTTTATGAGGTGAGTTAGAGTTGGATATTATGCTTAGTGGACTAATATGCATTGAATGCAGGATCAAAGGAGAAAATCAAGGAATTTTGGCAAACGATAAGATCAAAAATAAAATGGGACAAGGGAGAGGGATTGTAGGAGGTAAATCCTCCTCATTTACTGCTCCTCCACTTGAATATTCCTCCATTCATCACATCAACTCGAAGTGCAAACAACGAAATCATGAGGATTAGAAGGCAGCCGAGCAAGTGAGAGACAAAGCACCAATTTATCTCGAGTTTGGGAGCCGAGACTCACTAATTTTAAGGAAGTCGTTGGGGGCTTCAGTTGTATAAGTAGAGAGGCCTAGGACCTCAGTAGGATTCATATTTTTATTGTAAAACTCTAAGTTATTTTAAAGCTTCAATACTTGTGAAAGTTCTATTGATGTAATTTGTTGTTTTTGTAATAAGAATGAGTTTTGTTTTGAGCCAGCACTAAGTTAACTCAGAGGGCTGAAGCTCTTGGGTTAGGGCCCAACCCTAGAAGCCAAGGCTCCTCTTTCTTGTATATGTATGTTTAGTGTAGTTTCATAGCTTCATTGTTAATTTGCTTTTTAGATGCATTTCCATTACAAGTATTGTAGATTAGATTGGTTGTTTATTAGTTTGCTTCCATTTGTGCCTTACTTCAGTAGCAAGTTAGCAGGGAAAAAAGGATCACCATAAGGTTGTCAGCAGATGTCTTGGCCTCACTTCCTCCCTCTAGGATCATGACTTGAGGAAGGGACCCTTAAGCAGCCCCAAAAACATAGATTTCTAGTTCTTTTATGAGCTTTGGGGTTTGTTGTCTTTAAATTAGTATTTGGTTAGTTTTGCAAGGTAGATTTCCATTGTCATGTTTTTTATCTCCATTTCTGCAGTAGATCTCATCCCTTCTTTCATTCCTTTCAACGACTTTCCTCATGCATAGTGTAGGCAGTTAATTCATTAATTCTTCTTTTCTAGTTTATGAAAAGGTTTCTTGTTTACATAGATTTTTGGAAGATATACATGTTTTATGCAGAGCAGGTGCTTCAGGAGGATACTGAAACTTGATAGCCAGCAACCTCCTTCCACTCCATCCACCTTAGCCATCCCTTGTTTTCACCATCACCATCACTAGTTTCTCATCATTTTTCATAAAAATTCTTCCAAGCACATTGAGTGAATCCAGCTATCTATTATCTTTGATGTTGAATTCTCAGTGATCCTAGACCTTCTCCCACTCCATTCCACCCATCACACACCTTTCCTAGGCCTTCCATCACCTCCAACACCTCACATTTTTCTCTCGACTGTATCTTGTAGGTTTACAGGAGATCCTATAGGTTTCTAGTACATCCTGTAGGTTTTCCTGAAATGGCCTGGTTTGAGAATGAATTGATAGAAAACCTCTAGGAAGTCACTAGAAGCCTCCCAAGGGTCCTCCACACCATCCAACCATCTCATAACCGTTCCAGCCATCCTCAAACATCCTTAATTCACTTGCCACATCAACGGAAGCAATTAGTTTTCATACTTGATTTTGCATAAAAAGACAAAAAAGAAAAAACAGATTTAGTTCAGTCTCTTTACTTGCACATTAGTGATGTTTGATGCTTCTTACTTCTATAACTTAGATAGTAGAATTTTCTTCATGTTGATTCAGCGTTTCTGCCAAGCATAGTTTCTTAGCAGTTAATTAGGAAATGGTTTGATTTAGCATTACACGGCGACCTTCTCCATCATTGCAGTAGAGTAACTCTCTCTTAGAGTAGATTTACCTTTCTTCTATAATAATCAAGCTTCTTCTAACACCATAGAAGTATAGCTTGGAACCCCAGTGGTCTCTCGCCAACTGAACAATGACAATAGGTAGAACCATCACTTTTACTTCTGTATACAACACTGTCACCTCCAAGTTTGTACGAACCTCGGGTTGATAAAGTAAAGTTGGTAACCCAGGAGTTGCAGCATCATTACTGCAATATTGGCGCTCATCACTTTTTGGTGTCGTTGCCAAGGAGGTGTCTGAGTAAAATGTGATTACTACTTTCTTTTCTTCTATTTCTTGTCTTCAATATTCTGCCATTAGTTTATTTCTATAAAAGTAATATAGTTGTTTCCTTTCTTCCATTTTGCATTTTCTGCTTTCCCTTCCATTTTGCAAGCAAGATTTCAATTCAGCAAGTAGCTTTTACATTTTGTTAGTCATTTTCATTCAATTGACAATTTCAATTCTGCAAAGTACTTTCCAAGTTTGAAAAAATACAAAACCAAACAAAAATATTTATTTTCATGCCTCGTAGGAATAGGGACAGCTTAGGGAAATTTTTGCCAAATACCCCCATTGCATAAAACAACCAACCTTCCCTCTTCTTTGGTAGTTGTGAACTGGAGGAACCCTTAGGTGAGAAACCTAACATATTTTAAGAACCTAAAGGGGAACAAGAAGAAGAAGAACCCATTCCTACTGAACCAATGGCTAAAAACATAAATGATAGAGGGAATAGAGAGAGAGTTGAGGGTGCCTTCCCCATCAAGGAAACCAATGGGGACACTAAGATGAAAAATATAAGCTCCTCTTCCCTACCTCATTTCCATGGCCTGACCACAGAGGACCCTAACACTTTCCTATTTGAGTTTGTTGTTATATGCTAAACCTATGACTATACAGATGATGAGCAGAAGTTAAAACTATTTCCTTCTACCCTCAAGGATGCAACATTGCGCTGGTTCATGGGTTTACTTGGGGATAACATCACAACTTGGGCTCAAATGTAGCAGACCTTTAATAATACATATTGGGACTACTTTCAGTCAAAGGATACTAAAGAAGAAATTTTTAGGATGACCATAGGCAATGATGAATCCCTAGAGGATTACGAAGAAAGATTCCAGCTTAGTTACAAAAGGGCTAGGTGCACACTTGACCTTGAGTCACTAAATTTGGTCCTGCTTAGGGGAGTAAGGGAAGATCTTTTGGATACCCTACATTTGTTAGCAAGAGGAGATATCTACTAATTACCCTACAAGGATATCAATATTGTATTTAGAAATCATTCTAGGGAAACTAGGAAAACTAGGATTGGAGTGGGCCTGCAATTTGTCCATTATGCAAATCGAATGAGGAAAGCAACTTCCACATTTTCTTAATCTGTCCATTTTCCCTATGCATTTCATTTGGAGGAGTATTGTTGATCATTTCAGTATAAATTTGATTTCCTTTTCCTTTATTAAAGATGCTTTTCATTGGTGGAGTAAGATAAAAGTAGAGTGGAGGTCAATTCTGCTTATTACCTTTTGGGAGATATGGAAATGGTGGAACATGGTCCTCTTTAATAATAGCAAAGATAATCATATCTCTGAACACATTTTATCCCAATGTTATATTTGTTATTCCCCCAATATCCATCCTAGAGTTTCTATGACTCAAAATAATAAATTTGTTGATCTCTCAATTGTTCCACATGCGTACTTTGATGGGGCGGCGCTGAATGGATATTGTGGTTGTGGAATATATATCATTCCAAGGGAGGACTAGCATATAGATAGCTTTTGACATGGTGGCAAAGGGACGAACAACAAAGCGGAGGCAATGGCATTGGCATGGTTATTAAAATTTTGTGATTTTTTAAACATTCAAAGGCTACATATATTCGGGGACTCAAAGGTTATTATATATCATGTAAAATCTGTTCACATCATAAAAAATATAAATCTATCGGGGTGGCTGAACAATCTATTGGGGTGGCTGAGCAGAATAGTCTCCATCTGCAAATCACAAATGGACTATTCCATTACCCATATTGATAGAGCAAAAAACAATATGGCAGATGCCCTCTCAAAGAAAGGCCTTTCTTCCCCAAATGAATTCTTGCAAGTGAGCATAACAGTGAGCGATATCAAGCACCAAATTCACAACTTCATAATGTCGAGTACTTAATCTCTCTAACAACCTTCTCCATCATAGGTATGCATCAATGTACCCGGATTTTATATTTTCTTCTTCAGTGCATCATTTTGAGTTATACTCATATCAACTTTACATTAATGTACCCAGATTTTATATTTTCTTCTTCAGTGCATCATTTTGAGGTATACTCATATCAACTTTACATTTCAGTTTTTCCTTTCAAAAAATCTTCATAGTTTTGCTATATCTAGTTTTGTAATTTGTAGTTGATATTTTCCTATGCTTGGCTTGCATGCCATATCTGATACCATTTAAATGGTCTGACAATACTATCTCTCTAAATTTTGGTCAGCTGGACATATCAGGGTACAATATACGATTATCATTGTTGTATGTTGATGTATATTGTAAATTATCTTTGAATATAATATAGCATTTTTCATTCTAAATAAGACTAGTATTTGTTGTTCACTATTGGGTGATATCTATTCTTAATGCTTCCATTACTTTTCACACTTCTTAATTTCAAATTATTTTAATTATTGTGTTTGAGAAATCTGATATCAAAATGTTAGTATTGCAATATTGAGTGATATTTACTAGGTATAAGGTTGAATGGTATTCATAATAAAATGAAAAAAGTGTTTTTTTTATATTAATTATATTGATAGGTATGTTTATTTTAGAATAAGTTTTTCATCATTTTAATTTAATTATCAATAATTATTATGTGGATGATAGAGATATAATCTCTATAAAATGTTGAAATGTTTATTGTAGTATTTACAAATTAATAATTAAGATTTATATTCAAAGTTAGCTATGCTCTTTTAAGTATTTTATCTCAAATTAATTAACTAAATAAAATTTCATATCACCACATGTCATATTGGACATGTGATATTAATAAGCCATGGTATAGGCCCATGGTATTGTAAGAAAATTAATTTACAAGTTATGAATTTCATGGTAAAGTTGAGGTGAATATTCATGGTTAAGAATATTGTTCCATGTTTTTTAAAATGTATATATATTTAACTCATATACTAACACAACCATATAATTTAAATGACTATTATCAATAGGCATCAATCAATACTAGATATCAAAAGAATTATTTCATAAGACATCTCAGGTTATTAAAATTAAAAAAATAATAATAACCTAACTATATAAATATTTATTTTAAATTATTATTATTATTAGTAAAAAAATTGAAGCACTCCAAATTCACTGCTTGTCCAAATAAACTCAAGCGTTGAAATAGAGAGGATTATAATTGAAACATTTTATTAGGCAGGAGAGATGATGGCTAGGGTTTCAGAAGTAGTGAACTGCGCCACCGCGATAATGCAAATCAGAGGCCAGTGCTACAATGGAGTAGCACGAAGATCGACAAATGGGTTAGTCGATTATGACTTACTGTCAATGTTCTGGCTTGGAATTGAACCAGAAAATGATCCCACTGCAACGGATCGACATTTACTCAGGCCAGGGGCGTTTTCTCTCCTCCTGTCTCAGGGTGGGTTATACTGGGTGGAGCAGGGAACAATAATGTCAGGATAAGGTATGAAGATATACCCCAGCAGCAACCAAACTCTGTATCTGATCGATCTGCCATTCACAAGCGAAACGATAAGGGAGAGGCCATCAGGCAAGATAAAGGGGCGCATGAAGGGTTGAGGGTCGTGCAGCTAGCTGCACCCCTATTCTCATGCGGACTGGAGCGGGATAATGGCATAAAGGCGAGACTTATGGCCAGGGCTTTCCAAGCCAAAACAACCATGCATCTAAGATCTAGACTCCCTTGATAAAAGCAGGTACTCATACTCGGGGCATTAAGATTGGGCTTTTGGAAAATGACCTCTGCGAGCCTGAACAGGAGATAATAGGGAATAGATAGATTCCCAATTTCTGCGGTGCATTTGGGAAGATAGAGAAGGCATACCCAACAAATTGAGGCTTGGACAAGGTTGATCCACCATGTATGAAAGCAGATCTAATGCAAATCTTTATCAGATCGATAGGAGGCAGACATTACTGCATACAGATCAGAAAAGGGATGAGCGTACAAGAGTTAAAAAAGGAGATCTAGATAAAACTGGGAACCCCAACAAAATACCAAAATTTGATATATACAGGATTCAGCTTGTAGGATAAACACACACTTCATGACTATGGCGTCATCAAAGATTCAACCATCATTCTTAATCTGAGACTGCGAGGCGGATGCAAGGGAGCCAGCTCAAAAACTACAGGCTCCTTTTGCGATGCAGTCAAAGGGAAGGAACCATTGCAAAACAAACCAGCACCCACATCAGAGATACCAAGCCCCTACATCATGGAACAGAAGCCGAAATCTCCAACGCTTACAGTATCTCTGCTGGAGGTAATTGATCTATACACAGATTTAGCCCACAATGCTGTTATATGTAGATTTAATGGTTTTTGGCCAAAATCTGATGCACTGCATCAATGGATCTTCTCAACATGGTCACCTAACTGTGAAATTTATCGATGCCCTAAGGGGTTTTTCATAGTTAGATTCAACACAGAACAAGAACGAGATAAAATCATCAATTAGGGGCCTTGGTTTTGGGGCAATTTTGGCCTCTTCATCACCCCCTGTGTCACGCCCCCAATTCCTTTTTCGTTAATTGGCAACCGTGCGGCACCGCCTAAGCAGCTAACATGTTCCATTGTTAAGTTACTTTGCGAACTACGCCTAACATTCATCATCTTTCATTAACAATATTAATGTGCAGAATCCATTAACATCATAAAACATATAATCATAAACATCAACACAGCAAAGAGGACACCATCATATGCAATAATAATGTTTTATTATGATTTTATGAAAATACAAGTGACCGGGAGCAAATGCTCCACCGACGTTTTTACCCATATCTTTTGCCAACGGGCACCACCTCATTCACACTTTGCATGGTGGTTGCTCCTACACAATCCAAACTTCACCGTTTCTCCACTTGCCCAACTCAGTGGGCACGGGCACCCCCACCCAGGTCACCCACCTCACCCTTGGTTGGCTCGTTCAATACTTCGTGCACGAGTTGGGCAAGCGCCTTCATGCAGTCCTCCATCCGAACTCGTTTCATCATCGGGCGGGAGCATTCATGCAACCCTCCACCTGAGTTCATGTCACCATTAGGCGGGTGCCTTCGTGCAGCCCTCCACCTGACTCACCTGTTCACCAAAACTCATGTGAATACTATGTTCGTCTGCCCGACGAGCAGGCGCATGACCACCCGCGGTTATGCGCTGCTACGGTTTCTTCACACTTCTCCACGAGCTCCTTCAATGAGCGATGGATGATCGAATGCTTCCAACTCCCAAGTTGCACCAACTACGTATATGGTGGGTGGGTGAGTCATGCCACCCGGCCGACTCATTCACCTTGCTCAGCCAACTTGTTGTTCAGTTGTAAAACTCATCCAAGTGTGGGTCGGCCCGCCCAACACACGGGACTACCCCGTCCTGCTCGACCATCTTACAACTTACTTTGGTCGACCCGTCGGTAGCTCGTCTAGCCTGCCCGCCTAGAAACCAAGTAGCCGCACCTCACCCACATATGAATGCCTCATCCATTCGATCACGTTTCGCCTACTTTGTTAGCTCGCTCATTCGGTGGGCTCGCCCAAGCGACTCACAAGCCGTAGGGCATTACATTCTCCCCCACCCGAAAGCATTTCCATCCCTGGCAATCTGGATCTCCTTTGTAGCTTCCTGTCATACTTCACAATTTTCTGCTTCCATCTCCAAAGTGAGTCCTCCATTTCTCAGCTGTCCTCCTCTGGTGCATTCTTCCATCTGATAAGAAATTCCCATCTCATGTGGCAGCCAAGCCTTGTAGATCAAACACTCATAATCTTGTCCATCTCTAAGTGAGGCTTGTCCACAATCATGGATGGTCCCCTTGTTGGTTCCACTCTCTCTGGATGATCAGCATCAAGTCTGCATCTCTTCAACTGACTCATGTGAAAAACTAGATGCTTCATGTGCATATGGCATGGAAGCTCCAGCTCGTAAGCAACTACCCCCCCTCTCTTCTTCACCTGGAATGGTCCCTCATGCTTCCTCGTTAGTTTGCTCGCATCCCCTTAGGTGGTTGAAACTGATCTCTGGTAATCCTGAGAAACACCATATCTCCCACACTGAAGTGTACATCCCATCTTCCCTCATCTACCCATTTCTTCATTCTCCTTGCAGCTTCGTGCAAGTGCAACCATGCCAGCTCCAAGGTCTCATCCCAAGCCTTCATGAACTTCTTCGCATGAGGACTCCTCAACAAACCTCTTGTCAATCCAGTATGCGGTGTGACTGGAATTTGTCCATTCACTAACTCAAATGGACTGTACCCTTTCGCAGAACTCTTTTGAATGTTATAGCTAAACTGAGCAACATCCAAGAGTTCAGGCCAATTCTTCTGATCAGCTGTCACATAGTGTCTCAAGTAGTCCTCCAACAATGCGTTGATCCTCTTGGTCTATCCATCTGTCTGCAGACGGTAACTCGAACTCATCAACAACTTTGTCCCAACTAACTTGAACAATGTGGTCCAAAATCTGCATGTAAATCACAGATCTCGGTTCGACGCGATGCTTAGTGGCATCCCCCAATACTTCACTATGTTCTTAAAGAACAACTCTGCAGTCCGCTTGACTCCACATGGCATCTTTGTTGGAATAAAGATAACATACTTGGAAAAACGATCAACCACGACCATTATCCCATTATACCCCTGAACCTGTGGCAACTGAGTGATGAAGTCCATCGAGACACTCATCCATGGTCTCTCAAGAATCGGTAAAGGCTGCAACAGACCTCCTTGCCTATGAGTATCCGATTTGTCCTGTTGACAAATGATGCACGTATGTACATACTCCTCTACATCCTTCTGCATCTTCTCCCAAAAGAATCCTCTCTCCAACAATGCCAAAGAACGACGTTGCCCTGGGTGGCCAGCCCATGGTGAGTCATGGCACTCCTTTAAAAGGTGCCTTCTGGGCCCATATGACTTTGGAACATAGAGTCAGTTTCCAAAGAACAAGAATCCATCTCGGAGAAAAAACTTCCCTGTCTTCCCCTCTTTTATCTGCTTTATTATATTCTATGCCTGAGTATTAGTCTCAACATTTTCCTTGAGCTTATTCTACATCTCTTCTAACATCTAAACTCGACTCCTACTCCTTGATGCCCGGTCTTCACCTTCCAATGTTGCAAGTTGTCCCTTCCTACTAAGGGCATCTGCTACCGCATTGTGTCTCCCCGGTCTATACTCAATAGTCATGTTGAATTCTGCCAAGGAGTCCTGTCAACGAGATTGCTTTGCAGAAAGCTTTGGTTGTGATGCAAAATAACTTGTTGCAATGTTGTCTATCTTGACGACAAATGGCTTCCCAATCAGGTAATGCCTCCACACATGAAGACAATGAATGATTGCAGTCATCTCCTTCTCATGGATCGAATACCTCCATTCTCTATCCTACAACTTCCGACTCCTGTACACCACCGGATGCCCATCCTGCATAAGAACCCCTCCTATGGAAAAATCTGAAGCATCTGTGTGTACCTCAAATGGTCTCTCGAAGTTCGACAACTTCAGTATCGGTGTTGTAATGATCCTCTTCTTCAAATCCTCAAATGCCTCTTGACATTTGTTCGTCCAACTCCATCTCTTGTCTTTCTTTAGCAGGTCTGTCAGTGATGATGTTACCTTGGAGTACCCCTCTACAAACTTCTGTTGGTAGCTGGTCATGCCCAAAAACACCCTCATATCATGGACATTCTTTGGTTCAACCCAGTCCTCGATCGCCTTCACTTTTCTCAGCTCCATCCGTATGTAACCTTGACCCACTATGTGTCCAAGGAACGAAATCTCGGTCTGAGCGAACACACACTTAGACTTCTTCAAGTACAACTAATTTGCCACCATTACCAAGTGCTTCTTATGATCCTCCATGTTGTCACTATACACCACTATATCATCCAAGTATACTACTACGAACAAATCCAAGTATGGACGTAGAACATCATTCATCAAAGTGCAAAACGTAGCGAAAGCATTGCACAACCCAAATGGCATAACAAGGAATTCAAAGCTACCATACCTTGTTACTATCGCGGTCTTCTCCTCGTCTCCTTCAGCTATCTGCACCTGATAATACCCATGCCTCAAGTCTAGCTTGGAAAACACTCAGGCCTTCGCAAGCTTGTCCAAGCAATCAGCAGCCAATGGCAAAGGATACCTGTTCCTTACCATCTGCTTGTTCAGTGCATAGTAATCATAGCACATCCCTAGCTCATTCGAATCCTTCTTCCACTAGAACAATACCGGAGCTCCATAGGGGGACCTTGAAGGTCTGATGAAACCTGCATTAGATAACTCCTTTAACTGTCGTTTCAATTCCCCCAATTCAAGTCCTGATAACCGATAAGGTGCTTTAGCCGAAGGTTTCCTCCCTGGCTCAAGCTCTATGCTATGGTCCACTACACGCCTTGGTGGAAGTTTCTTTGGTAGCTCATCAGGCATCAAATCTACATATTTGGCCAATACCTCAGAAATCTCTGCTGGAACAGGCATCCCCACTCCATCACCTTCAACTCCCTTGAACATCACCACATATGTCTCCATAGCTGACTTCTTCATAGCCTTCTCCAAACTTAGTGCAAAAACATGTTGCACCTTGACTTCCCTTCTTTGCCTATGAGTGGGCAAAGTCCAAGCTTGTGATTGTTATGAAACCAGCTCAAGAAAAGATATAAAAGATAGATCAACGCCTTAGAATTCAGCCTCTTCGAGGGGGAAACCTCCTTT